>PYSP01000398.1:0-28937 GCA_003049395.1 Pseudohalonectria lignicola
AGTTTTGTGTTCTCCCACTTTTTCTTCTCAGGTTACCCTACTCATCGTGCATGCCTTCAGGGTCCTCCTAGTGAAGTCTCCGCGGCCGGCGCCGCAGCAGCGTGGGGGCTAGTGTGGAGGCTATGAGATGGTGGATGGATGACGGAAGTCGATCAAGTTTGAAAGCTTGCCTAGGACTAGGACTATGGTTATGGGCTGCTCTTGTGACCTCGAAAAAAAAGGAAGAAAAAAATTGAAAATTGAAAAGCACTCATCCAAGGCCAAGAGCTGAGCTGAAACGGCCTTGCCAGCGGCGGGCTGACTGCATGTGCTGACCTCCTGCTAGGTCAGCTTTGGCGTACCTCAGCCTCAAGGGCCCCGTTAAGCCCATCTCCTCATCTAGGGCTCCCTGGCCTTGGATTGTTGAAAGGACAGCATCTAGGTGGTGGCTCGCTGGCTGTAAGATGACCAGGGCTGGCCCTTTCACGGACAGCTACAGGAAACAAAAAGGAACAACCGGAGGGATTGTTTCCTGCATGTTGGCCCAAGAGAGTTCCTAAGACAAACATCTTTGTTTCAGTCGAGTAGGAATAATCTATTAGGTAGCAACATGACCTCTTCCTTTCCACGGCTCCACATAACTCTTCTCTCCCGTACCTTGTTCACTCTCGTCTCTTCCATCTGGGGGACAAAGCCATACCTCAAAAACGCTAAAGCACAATCTAACCGGACCATTTTACCCTTCCAGTGCCCCCCCTTCTCTCTCTCGTATCTCTCTCTCGTAAAAGGCAGCTGGGTGTTCTGTGTAGGAGTTGAAAGTAACAACAGGCAAGAAAGGAGGAGAAAAAGACAAGGAACGATTATAGGCTCCTTCCTCACCCGCAAAAGCCGTGTCTGCCCTGGCATAGGATAGGAGACGACGAAGACGGTGGTTGATAAGAAAATCAATGATTATACAGGAATACAAAAACCAAAGGCAAGAGCGCCAAAGTTTGACATCTTATCTTATTCTTCCCAGGGGACGCAAGTTAAAGGTTGACGCAGCCAGTCGTTAAGTGATTTGTTCACAGTCGGAGGAGGGGCCTAATTGAAGGTGGAAACGGCAATGGCGACCGCCTGCGTATCCGAGTGGGAGATGGAGAGCTCGATGTTCTTCACACGAGCCTTCTTGGCGATCTCGGATGCCTCACCGAGGAGCTATCGGTAGGGAGAACAAACACCTTGGGGTTAGCGTTTGGCTTTAAGGAGAAGGTAGGAGGTGATGTTTAGAGATCTCAGGGGAAACGGTAGGCAAAAGGAATAAACAAAAGACTCACAGTAACAGTCGGAGCACCAATCTCACTTCGCGAGATCTCAATCTCCTTGAGCGGCGCCCCGGCCCCCTTGCTCTTGACACCTAAAGACTTGAAGACGGCCTCCTTGGCGGACCACCTGCCCGCGAAGGCGGCCCGCGGGTTGGCGCTCTTGTTGCAGTAGGCGATCTCCCCCGGGGTGAAGTTGCGCTCAATGAACGTCTCGTTGTCGATGTTGATGGCCGTGAAGTCCTCGAAGTCGACCCCGACCCGCGTGTTAGCCGACTGCATGCCGGCAGCCATCTGCTCGATCACCTGCACCGTGGTGAGGCCGCCGCCGACGCCGGCCTTGTGGCCTTCCTCGTGGGCCCGCTGCTGCTGCGACGCCTTCATGAAGTCGGCCGGGAAGTTGAGCTGGGCCGTCTCCTTGTCCTCCCTCACGCGCGCGTCCGGGTTGAGGAGGACCTGGCTCAGCTGCTCATCCGAGTACGGGGCCGTGTCCTTGGCCACGAAGAGCGTGTTGTTGATCATGCCGCTATGGAAGTAGCGGTACGCCTTCTTCTGCCGCGCCTCCACCTTGGCGCGGTACCCGTCGTACGTCTCCCGGTCGAGCGTGGCAAACAGGTACTTGGGGTGCACCCCGATCGCCTGCGCGCCCTTCTGCCCGAAGCCGAACGACGTCACCGAGAATGCCTTGACACCGTCCGTCTGGATGCTGCGGCTTGGGTAGACAATGTAATCGAACTGCTCCATCGCCTGGTCCACATTGTCCGCGTTGCGGTTGCCGGGCACAAGACCCGTGTTGAGCACCTGCAGGCAACCGTTCATCATCCAGGCGCCAGCGGCACCCTTGGGGTGGCCTGTGAGGTATTTCTGGAAGATGCCCAGCACGGCATTGCCCTTCTTGCGGCCCAGGTGGGCAAGCTGCTGGCAAATGACGGACGACTCGTTCTTGTCATTGGCCTTTGTCGACGTGCCGTGGAACGACGCCACAGTCAGGTCGTCGATGGTGAGGCCCCATGTCGCCAGAGCACCGCGTAGCGGCGCAATGCTCGCATCATTCTTCCAGAAGTTGTTGCCGAGGCTGCGGAGGACGTCCTTGCGCTGCCTCGCCGCTTCCTTCTCGATATGGGCGGTGCGGTTGGTGATGTACTCCACAGAGTTGAACTCGTCGCCCTGAGACTTCATGGCCGAGACCTCCTCGGCCAGGTACTCCAGCTCCGAGTCTCGCCACTGCGTGATCTGCGTAGTGCGCAGCTGGATCTGCCGGCGGCGGTAGTTGATGTCAAGCAACGGCGACGGGAACTTGCCAGCGTTCTCCCTGGCGGTGGTCAGGACACCCTGGCCAGGAGCCGGGACCGAGCGGCCAATCTTGTCCGATGCCGTCGTCGTCAAAGCCAGGACGCCGTAGATGGGAACGCCCATATCCAGCGCTAGCTTGGCCGTCATGATGACTTGGATACCACAACCCTGCGACTCCATGAAGCCGTTCCTGGTCGTCGTCGTTGGGCGCGACATTTCCTTGGGAGTACGGCCATGGTCGAACTCGTCGACAGCATTGCTCGTCGCCTTCATGTTGGCGAACTCGTACGAGCCTTCCTCGCCAAAGTCGTCGAAGCCGCCGACGAAGCAGACACGAGCCTTGCCCTCCATGATGGTCTCGTAGCCGATGTCCACCGACTCGACCGCAGTGGCGCAAGCACCGACCGGGGTCTTGATGGGGCCTGAGGACGAAATGAGCAACATGTTGACCCAGGCGCTCATTGTGTTGATGAAGGACTCCTGCAGAATGTCGTTCTGGAGCGGCTTGTCCAGGTATCTGTCACGGTGCATGCCCCGAAGTGCAGCCGCACCACCCATGCCAGAGCCGACGCAGTTGCCCACCTCCGACACGTGCACGTACTTGTAGAACTCGTATGGGTCCGTGATCCCAGCCGAGAGCAGAGCCTCGACCGTGGAGACGAGCACAAAGAGGGCGACGGGGTCTACTTGCGAGATGATGTCATCAGGCACACCATATCGCTTTGCATCCCAGCCAGTCGGGATCTGCCCGGCAACGAGACGGTCGAACCTGAGCGCCTTGGGGATCCAGAGACCAGCACCCTTCTTGAGACGAACAGTGTACTGGCCCGTCTCCGTGATCTCGAAGATCTCCACCTTCTCGCCGTGCTCACGCTTGAACTCCTCGGCTGTCTCCTTGGAGGCCTCGAAGGGCTCGAGGTCCTCCTCGATAACCACCTCGTGGAGCAGCTGCTTCTTGTTGGGGTCGTATCCTTGGAACAGCTCCGGCTCAATGAGTCGAATGCCAGAGTGCTCCAGGATGTACTTCTCGTACTTGGCCTTGATATCCTTGTCATCCACAGGCTCGCCTGTCTTGCCGTCAACCCAGCCAGAGTACGGCCTGCCCTTGATGGGACCGTTGAAGTTCTTGATGAGACCCATGATCCAGGCCATCTCAACACAACCCTCCAGAGAGAACTCGCCGTAGGCTTCCATCTCCCAGCGGGTGCGCGAGTTGCCCCACGGGCCCACCTCGGCGAAGCCAGTCACAACCACCACCTTCTCCAGATCAACCATGCCCTTGAGCTTTTCGTTAAGCGGGGCCACCTCGGAGTCCCAGTCCGGAACCTGCGGGAACTCGAACTTGATGTTGGCGCGAGGGTCGACAACCTTCTTCCTATACAGGTTCTCTGAGGCCGCGCCGTTGACAATCTTATCCTCGATCGCCGTCTCCTTGCTGACAGCCTTGCGCACCTCGCTGGTGTCCATGATGTTCTTGCGCAGCTTGGTCATGCAGGCGTTCAGGTCAGGGATGAACTGCAGCCCGCCGTTCAGATCGGCAAACACGGGCTCGTTCTGGCACAGGTCAACGATGGTGGGAGACATGAGACCGAGCAGGTTGAAAGCCATCTCCTGCTGCGAGAACGTCCGCACGCCAAAAGCTTCCACACCCTCGGCGACGATATTGTTGCCAGACATGAGACCCGTGCCTCGGGTCCAGCCGATGATGGCGCCGCAAATCGTCAGGTAGTTGGCCCAGTCTTCGGCGTGCCACCGGTTGAAGAGCGTCTCCAGCGCCAACTTGGACTCGGAGTAGAGACCATCGTTGCCGAAGGTACCGTGGTTGGGAGACAGCGGCAGGATGACCTGGGCCGGGCGCGTCTCAAAGCCACGGTTCGCCTTCTGGATCTTGACGTTCCCAAGAAGGCGGAGTAGGTTCGTCAGCATGATACGGTGGGCGAGCTCCGACTTTGAATCGATGCCGTCGATCTGCCTGCCGTTCTCAGAGATGGCGGCGAAGGGAACGATATAGTCCAAATCCCAGCCAAGGCCGTTCTTGGTGTCGTAGATGTACTCGACTAGGGCCTCCACGTCCTGCTTGCTGCCCTGATTGAAAGGCACAACCACCAGCTGAGACCCGCGAGAGCCATATCTGGCATACATTGCCTGGTAATACTCCGTCACCTCGCGCGAGAAGCGACTGGTGGTCACAATGACATGGGCTCCACCGCTAATCAGACCCTGCAGCACTTCGGCGCCGATGGAGCCTGCGCCGGCACCCGTCATCAGGGCGTACTTGCCCTGGTAGGTCACACCCGACTTGGCCGCCTGCTCGAGACAGTCGAGGTAGAGCCCGGTGAGCCTCTTGCTGTAGTCCCAGCTGTGTGTGGTCTTGCGGCGCAGGTGCAGGAATGGGATGGTCTCGACCTTGCCTTTGCTCTGGCCTGCCAGCTTCCGGTTGCCCACCTTGCTGGTCAGCAACGTCTTGCCGTTGTTCTCCTTGGGGATGATCTGGCTCTCGTTCATGCCCAGAGAGCGAATAACCTCGCTATACAATGACTTGATCTCCAGCTGGGACGTCTTGGAGAGCGTATGCTGCTGCTTGATGAGTTTGTAGATGCGCGAGAGATCGTTCTGCACCTTGGTGCGGTTGCCGTACTCTGAGATCTTGCCGCCCTCGGCCATCTGCTGGACGTAGTGTTCCAGCTTTCGGCAGCTGGCCCGCGGCACTTCCTCATAGTTGAGGTTGCCGCGGTTGTCGACTGTGGTCTTGGGGCCGGTCGGCATGGCCACATCCTTGTAGACGGGCGCAACGTCCAGCACATCTTTGCAGTTGTCGATCAGCAGGGTGCTGAGCTGCTTGGCAAGCTTGTATGTCTCGCCGCGGTCAGTCGGGCAGTTGTCGATGTGGTACTGCATGAACTCGAGGAGGGTGGGGTTGGACCGGTTCATGATGCTGATGCACCGGCTGACAATCTCACGATCCACTGCCTGCAGCCTCCCGAAAATGATGTCGAAGTACATGCTCAGGGCATCCTGGCGTGCCCAGTTCCAGTACGAATCGTACACTCTGGCCTTGAGTGGGCTGAAAACGGGCTCAATGCCGCCCGCGTAGAAGTCGCCGTGTTCGGCCATCCACAGGTCGAGCTGGGCCTGGAGGACCTTGGTAGACTCTTGGGATGACTGGAAGGCCTTGTCGCCGGCCCGAAGATCCATTTTCAGGTACCTGGCCAGGAGTTCCAGTTGTTGTTTGAACAGAGCCCTCTGATCCTTGGTCAACGCGTCGATCGCGGCAGGATCCATCATCATGCCACCGGCAGCGCCACCAGCGGGGCCGGCGGCAGCAGCCGTGGACAAACTGATGCCCGAGTTGGCGGCATACTTCTGAGCAACGTCGTCGAGGAACGCCTTGGCATCATTTTCAGAGCCAAGTCGCGCGGGTGGCTCCATGGTGATGGCAAGAAGCAGAGTGCCATCCTGGCGGCCAGAAGCCAGACCCCAACGTGTCTCCAAGTACTTCCGCGCGGTTGTGATGTTGAAACCGCCGGGCATCTTGGAGGATATAAGCCTCGCAATCAGGGCTTGTGACTGCTTGCCCAGGCTGCCGTCGAATGTGGCCTGCATAGAAGCACCGAGCTCATCTAGGGGCGTGTCCTCGGGCTTCTCCGGCGTCGAGCCGAATTCTTTCCCAAGGTCGCCGAGGATTTCGTTTTGCAGTGTCGATTTGCCTAGTACCAAAGCAAATTAGATACCAAGTCTCACATTTGATCTACACGATGATGGACGATGCTCTTCTGGTCTACTTACCACCGACAAGGTCTTTGATTGCTTTGCTCAGGGGAACCTCAAGGAGGGGCTTCTTCAACTTCTGGGCAATCAGGGACCGGACGATGTCGACAGCCTGCACCGGGGCGTCAGGAACCTGAGCCGCTGGCCCCGCGCCGGCCGGTGGAGGAGCCGCAGCAACAGCGGCTGCTGGAGCAGCGGCCGAGGCTGGAGCGCCCGAGCTGGCCGCCGTGGGTTCCGGGTCCTCTACGATAGGGTCAACATCGTAGTAGATTTCCTTGGCGTCCTTGTTGTAGCAGAGAATCTGCCGCTGGACTGATTTGGCTGCGTCATAGACCTCGTACTTGGAGGCAAGTGTCCGCCTCGCCATAACACCCAATGTGTCGGCCGGCCCGATCTCGACAATGCGCTCGGCCGTCTTCTCGGCGAGGAAGACATCTTGAGTTTCGATCCACCTCACGGGTGAGGCGAACTGGTAGGCAAGGAGCTCCACGAGCAGGGTGTGGGCGAGCTCCTGCTCAACCTCGGGACGCATCTTGGGCGGGTGTCGCGTAGAACGTCGCTTTAAGGCAAAAATGGCAGAACGGTAGAGAGTAGAGAGTTGTTCTCTGGGTATCGTCTAATTAATTGTAGTCTAGCATGAAGTCCACGACAGATCAAGGCTCAAAAGAACGGCTGGCTAAGTCAGTCGTGGGAGGTGGCTAGTTTGTGATTTGAAGGATGGGATGGGTGACTGAGGGGGGATAGTCTGGCCGGGTGTAAATATGAAAAAGGGACGAAGACAGAGTAGGCGCTTGGGAGAAAGCGAAGGTTTGGGAGCAGCGGCAGAAGGGAAAGATTGTTTGTCCAGCCGGCAAGTCCTCGGAAAGTACTAGGTGGACTGGATACACGTTGTATAGACTCGACAGCGCAGGAAGTTGACGAAAGGGCCTTCGGGGGTTGAAGCTTCCTTCTCACTTTTTTTCTCTCCTACTGTCACTGTTTGTTGAAATCGAAATTTGGCATGACAGGAACACCCCGAGCTACGGGATACACCAGGTTCTCAACCAAATCGTCCACACTAAGCCTAAACCGGACAAGTCGTCTCTGTCAAGGTACTGGTACCCCACACGAATTGGCTTCCACCTTATCGGTGGGAATGCGGCGTAACGGCCTCGAGAATAGCAGTCACCCATACTTAACCTACCCAAACAGTCGTGAAGGTCATGGGGAATCTGCTCCCACCTGATGCCAAGTCAAGATGTCGCAGCTCGAGCTTCCAGGTAATAAGATTCCTCATCAATCGAGAGGATGAAGCTTGGACTTGTTTTACGTGACTCGATGGCTTGAGGTCTGCCGCCCCCGACAGGGGCACGGAACTTATCGAGTACATCTGTTATCAACTCATCGCTCGCACGCTACTGTCTGTCTGGCGCTAACGGTCTGTTGAAGGCTAGTACGTAGTATCTGCTTCGCAAGGTACTTATTAGAGGCTTTCTCCTGGATAAACATGACTATGGGCTAGGTTATGTTGTTCACTACCTACTTGCCATACCCTAGACTAAACTCATACGTACTTCTAGAACTTGCAAGATATTGTAGTCTACGGATCAGTGGAGAGGAGGCTGCCGGGTAAGCTCTGAGGTGCTTGAGCCTTACACGTAGAGGCTTAAACTGTAGAGGTCCAGTGAGTTCAACAGCTCAACAACGCGCATGTATGATTTAGTTGGTGATCTCGGGCTGTCCTGAATGGAACAACTACGGACTCCTGGAGAACCCCGCGACATCTCAATGCGGACATGACGTACCTAAACCTACAACCTAGTGTGTTCCGCCGGCGGTAGAGACTCTTGTTCTAACATAGCTGTGCCGTCGAGGTGCTACGTGCTTCGGGTTCAAGCGGGTTCAAGCAGGTTGCTGACTCGGGCTTTGGGGGGGGGAAGGAAGCATCCTGACTTCGTTATTCTAATCAATCATCGAGTCAGAGGTTATAGACAGTAATCATGCCGAATCTCAACGTTTATCTGGAATCGTTGGCAACTCGCCCGGAATACCAACTCGCAACTCGCATCATCCATTCCCCCGAACATTGGCCGTCTTGTACCAGTACTTGAGGCTATTACTATTGCGCTGTTGAGGTGGGGGCCCCCCCCATTCACTGAGTTGGGGCAACTCCCCAGACTGCCAGGGAAGCTAGGCTGAGGCGGTGGAACCTCAGGCGCTACTGAGCGGGCTGTTGTGCATCCTGCATAATCGAGGGTCGCCACAGGGGTGCGACTGAACAAGGGAGCGTTGCATTAGGCCTTTCCCAACAAGATCTAAAAAAAATTGGCGAGGGGGAAGAGCTGTCAGGACGACACCGGCCCTTCCACTGTTGAGTTCGCGACATACATCTTCCGAAGTCAATTCTTCTGCAGTCGCCGGGCACCGTCAGACTCCAGGTATCTTCAAACTTCGAACTATACGCGGCAATTTGTGCCTCCCACCCATTCACTGTTAGAGCCTCCCTTCACCCGCGGGCAATTGCTTCTCGATACCGGTCTGCAGTCTTCGGCGTCTGTAAATACCTGTCAATCTGCCATCCGGGTTGGGGTGAGCAGACCCGGCCTTTTTCCGTACTATAGATTCCTCTCCTGCTCAGGACTCGCGAGGCTTGCATTGCCAACCAGCCTTCCCTTGTCTCATTTTCTTCTTTGCCCTCATTGCCCTACCATTCTTCAGGCCCTGCTCTTGACTGAGTGACTAGGGTTGCAACTCCAGTAAGTTCTGACTCGGCCCGTATTCTAACCTGCACTCCGGCCTGCATTCTAGCCGGCGTGGGAAGCTTATTTCTGACCTTGTTGGAACATGTAGCTATAATTGATACCCTCAAGCCACTAGAGATACCACACAGAAGAATAGCCTCCGCCATGTACGGCGCCGGGACGGGCCCTCAGACCGGTGTCTCGACACCACGGTCTTCATCGTCGCTGCGACCCTTGACGATCGCCCATGGATCCCTCGACACCTCTTTCTTAATACCAACCAACCTTCATTTCCATGCCTCACAGCTCAAAGATCGGTTCTCTGCCAGCTTGCCTGCCCCCACAGACGAGCTGGCGCAAGATGACGAGCCTTCATCCGTTGCTGAGCTCGTCGCCAGATACATGGGATATGTCGCTAAGGAGGTGGATGAGGGCGAGGACGACGCACAGGGATCCTACGAGGAGGTCTTGAAGCTCGTTTTGAACGAATTTGAGCGTGCCTACCTGCGGGGTAACGAGGTCCATGCCCTGGCTGCCACCCTGCCAGGAATTGACGCAAAGAAGCTCGAGGTGATCCGGAGCTACTACGCGGCTCGTTATGTTTTGAACCGCTCCATCAAACCCCACCAGTCGGCTCTGTTCAGGGCATCGGCGGATAAGAAGGCCAAGCTGTACAACATCTTCGGCGGGCAGGGAAACATTGAGGAGTACTTCGAGGAGCTCCGAGAGCTTTACCTCACCTACCCAGTCTTCATTGGGGAACTCATCACATCATCCGGCGAGCTCCTCCGCAACCTGGCAAACCACCCCAGCGCTGAAAAGCTGTTTGCCAAGGGACTGGATGTCATGGCCTGGCTTCAGGACCCTGACGCAACACCAGATGTCGACTACCTAATCTCGGCCCCTGTGAGCTTCCCGCTCATTGGCCTGGTCCAGCTTGCCCACTACGAGGTGACCTGCCGGGTTCTGGGCATCCACCCCGGCCTCCTGAGAGACAGGCTCAGTGGTACCACTGGCCACTCCCAGGGCATCGTTCTGGCTGCTGCCACGGCTGCAGCGAGCTCTTGGGAGTCGTGGTCCGAGATTGTTAAGTCTTCGTTGACCATCCTGTTCTGGATTGGTACGCGCAGCCAGCAGACTTTCCCTCGCACCTCGATCACTCCGTCGATCCTGCAGGACTCCCTAGACAACGGAGAGAGCATGCCCACGCCCATGCTCAGCATCAGGGATCTTCCCCAGGCCGAGGTTCAGAAGCACATTGACAAGACCAACGAGTATCTCCCGGCCGATCGCCACATTGCCATCTCTCTCATCAACAGCCCTCGCAATATGGTGGTCACAGGCCCTCCCATTTCTCTTTATGGGCTGAATCTCCAGCTGAGGAAGGTCAGGGCGGCGACCGGTCTCGACCAGAACAGGATCCCCTTCACACAGCGGAAGCTCCGCTTTGTCAACCGCTTCTTGCCCATCACGGCGCCTTTCCACAGCAAGTATCTTGCTGATGCGACGTCCAAGATCGATGAGGACCTGCAGTACACACACCTGGATGTTAAGAACCTGGGTATTCCTGTCTTTGACACTCACACGGGCAAGGACCTCCGGGAAGAGGTCAAGGGAAACATTGTTCCCACCCTAGTCCGCCTCATCACCCGGGATCCGGTCAATTGGGAGAAGGCGACCGTTTTCCCGGGTGCCACCCACGTTCTGGACTTTGGGCCTGGTGGCATCTCCGGGTTGGGCATCCTTACCAGCCGTAACAAGGATGGTACAGGTGTCCGTGTCATCCTGGCCGGATCTGTATCTGGCACTGTGACCGAGGTGGGTTACAAGCCGGAGCTTTTCGATCGGGATGAGGAGCACGCCGTCAAATACGCTGTCGACTGGGTCAAGGCGTACGGCCCCAAGCTGGTCAAGACGTCGAGCGGGCGCACGTTTGTCGACACAAAGATGAGCAGGCTCCTGGGGCTACCCCCGATCGTTGTTGCCGGCATGACTCCGGCCACCGTGCCGTGGGACTTTGTGGCCGCGACGATGAATGCGGGCTACCACATCGAGCTCGCTGGTGGCGGCTACTTCGAGCCCAGGATGATGCAAGACGCACTCCTTAAGATCGAGAAGGCCATCCCTGCCGGGCGTGGCATCAGCGTCAACCTCATCTACGTCAACCCCCGTGCCATGCAGTGGCAGATCCCCCTTATTGGCCGCTTGAGGGCTGAGGGTGTGCCCATCGAAGGCCTCACGATTGGTGCCGGTGTTCCGTCGATTGAGGTGGCAAACGAATACATCGAGACTCTGGGCCTGAAGCACATCTCGTTCAAGCCCGGTTCTGTTGATGCTATTCAAGCCGTTGTCAACATTGCGAAGGCGAATCCTACCTTCCCGGTGATGCTCCAGTGGACTGGAGGTCGTGGTGGTGGTCATCACTCGTTTGAGGACATGCACCAGCCCATCCTGCAGATGTACAGCCGCATCCGGAAGTGCGACAATCTCATCCTGGTCGCCGGCAGCGGTTTCGGCGGCGCGGACGACACTTACCCTTACATCACGGGTGAGTGGTCGAGGAAGTTTGGCTACCCGCCGATGCCATTTGACGGCTGTCTGTTCGGCAGCCGCATGATGGTCGCGAAGGAGGCCCACACGAGTGCCGCCGCCAAGCAGGCCATCGTTGCCGCCCCTGGTGTCACGGACGAGGAGTGGGAAAAGACGTACAAGGGTGCTGCTGGTGGCGTCATCACGGTGCGGTCAGAGATGGGAGAGCCGATCCACAAGCTGGCCACCCGAGGGGTCATATTCTGGGCAGAGATGGACCAGAAGATCTTCAGCCTGCCCAAGGAGAAGCGCGTTGCGGAGCTGAAGAAGAACCGCGACTACATAATCGAGAGGCTCAACAAGGACTCGCAGAAGGTCTGGTTTGGTCGCAACAAGGCGGGCAAGGCTGTCGACCTTGAAGACATGACGTATGGCGAGGTCGTCCGACGCATGGTGGAGCTGATGTACGTCAAGCATGAGTCTCGCTGGATCGACCCTACCTTTGCGAGGTTGACGGGAGACTTCATCCACCGTGTTGAGGAACGCTTTGTCCCCACGCCGGGCCAGCCGTCCCTTCTGCAAAACTATTCGGACCTTGATGAGCCCTTCCCGACTGTGGACAGGATCCTAGCCCATTACCCCGATGCCGAGAAGCAGATCATCAACGCCCAGGATGTGCAGCACTTCCTGCACCTCTGCATGCGCCCGATCCAGAAGCCAGTCGTCTTCGTGCCAGCGCTCGACGACGACTTCGAGTTCTACTTCAAGAAGGACTCGCTGTGGCAATCGGAGGACCTGGAGGCGGTCATGGACCAGGATGTCGGTCGGACCTGCATTCTGCAGGGCCCGACTGCGGTCAGGTACTCTAAGGTTGTGGATGAGCCTGTCAAGAGCATCCTCGACGGTATCCACGAGGGCCACATTGCCGGATTGACCAGGGACCTGTACCATGACAATGCGTCAGCCGTCCCTGCCATCGAGTACTTTGGTGGCAAGCTCATCGAGCCGATCATGACCCCGGATGCGGACACTGATGGCCTTACCGTCTCCTACGATGAGACCAAGAACATCTATCGTATCTCGACCTCCCCAGGCAGCCCCATGCCAACGACTGAGAACTGGCTGTCCCTGCTCGCGGGCCCCACACGTTCTTGGCGCCACGCTCTTCTCATGTCGGAGGTGATCGTCCAAGGCACCAAGTTCCACAGCAACCCGATGAAGCGCATCTTTGCCCCCGCACGTGGCCTCTTTGTTGAGATCCGCCACCCTAATAACCCGGTCAAGACGGAGATCATAGTCAAGGAGCAGCCCCGCCACAACCACTACGTTGAGGTGCTCGTCGCCAAGCTGGTTGCCAAGAACGAGATCGTGGTCAACATGGTGAAGGAAACTACCGCCCTGGGCAGGCCCGTCTCACTGCCACTCAGGTTCATCTACAACCCCGAGGCCGGCTATGCTCCCATTCATGAGGTCATGGACGACCGCAACGACCGCATCAAGGAGTTCTACTGGCGGGCTTGGTTCGCCGACGATCCCCTGGACCTTGACGCCGCTGTCGATGGTTCCTTCGACGGAGGCAAGTCTGTTGTCACGAGTGAAGCCATCAACGACTTTGTGCACGCTGTGGGCAACGCGGGTGAGGCGTTTGTCGACCGTCCCGACAAGGTCATGTATGCGCCCATGGACTTCGCCATCGTCGTGGGCTGGAAGGCGATCACCAAGCCCATCTTCCCGCGCAAGATCGATGGCGACCTCCTGAAGCTGGTACATCTATCGAACCAGTTCCGGATGATGCCTGGAGCGGAGCCCCTGAAGAGGGGGGACGAGGTCTCGACGGTTTCTCGCGTTAATGCCGTTGTCAACCAGGAGTCGGGCAAGATGGTGGAGGTGTGCGGCACCATCAGCCGGGATGGCAAGCCTGTCATGGAGGTGACTTCGCAGTTCTTGTACCGTGGGGTCTACACCGACTTCGAGAACACGTTTCAGCGCAAGGTTGAGACGCCAATGCAGGTCCACCTCGCGACCACCAAGGACGTCGCCGTGCTGCGGTCCAAGGAGTGGTTCATGCTCGATGAAGACCGGGACATTGAGCTGCTGGGCCAGACACTCACGTTCCGTCTACAGTCTCTTGTACGTTACAAGAACAAGACGGTGTTCAGCAGCGTCCTGACGCGCGGCGAGGTCCTCGTCGAGCTGCTCACGAAGGAGGTGATCCAGGTCGCCAGCGTTGAGTACGAGGCGGGCACGTCGCATGGGAACCCCGTCATTGACTACCTGGAGAGGAACGGCTCCTCGATTGAGCAGCCTGTCAATTTCGAGAACCCCATCCCGCTGAGCGGCAAGACGCCTCTGCAGCTGCGCGCCCCGGCCTCGAACGAGACTTATGCACGCGTCTCTGGGGACTTCAACCCGATCCACGTCTCGCGCATTTTTGCCAACTACGCCAACCTGCCGGGCACCATCACGCACGGAATGTACTCGAGTGCGGCAGTGCGCAGCCTCGTGGAGACGTGGGCGGCCGAGAACAACATTGGCCGCATCCGCAGCTTCCACGCCTCGCTCGTTGGGATGGTGCTGCCCAACGACGACCTGCAGGTCAAGCTGCAGCACGTCGGCATGGTCGCCGGCCGCAAGATCATCAAGGTCGAGGCTCTGAACAAGGAGACGGAGGAGAAGGTGCTTCTGGGAGAGGCCGAGGTTGAGCAGCCCGTCACTGCCTACATATTTACTGGACAGGGCTCTCAGGAGCAAGGCATGGGTATGGATCTGTATGAGAGCAGCCCCGTGGCGAAGGAAGTTTGGGACCGCGCCGACAAGTACCTGATGGACACATATGGTGAGTCTGCACAGCCCCGATGCCATTTGACTTATCTACCTACTACTTATGAGTGGGTAGATGGACGATGAAAAGACGAACAAACACTAACTGACTAATGATGGCGATGATGATGATAGGTTTCGCTATTACGAACATTGTGAAAAACAACCCCAAGGAGCTCACCATCCACTTTGGTGGCCCCCGCGGCAAGGCTATCCGCTCCAACTACATGGCAATGACCTTTGAGACGGTCGCGGCCGACGGTTCCATCAAGTCTGAGCGCATCTTCAAGGAGATCAATGAGACGACAACGTCGTACACGTACCGGTCGCCAACTGGTCTCCTTTCGGCCACGCAGTTCACGCAGCCCGCGCTCACGCTCATGGAGAAGGCGAGCTTCGAGGACATGAAGGCCAAGGGGCTCGTCCCGCGTGACAGCACTTTTGCAGGCCACTCGCTGGGTGAATACTCGGCCCTGGCCGCCCTGGCCGAGGTCATGCCCATCGAGTCCTTGGTCTCAGTCGTGTTTTACCGTGGCCTGACGATGCAGGTGGCGGTGGAGCGCGACGCTAGCGGCAGGTCCAACTACTCGATGTGCGCGGTGAACCCGAGCAGGATCTCCAAAACGTTCAACGAGGAGGCGCTACGGTTCGTCGTGGGCAACATCGCCGAGGAGACTGGCTGGCTGCTAGAGATTGTCAACTTCAACATTGCCAACATGCAATACGTGTGCGCCGGCGACCTCCGTGCGCTCGACACGCTGACAGGGGTGCTCAACTACCTCAAGCAACAGAAGCTCGACATCGAGGAGATGAAGGCCTCCCTCAAGGTTGACGAGGTCAAGGAGGCGCTCCAGCAGATCATCCAGGGCGTGGCGAGGGATACAGAGTCCAAGCCGACGCCGCTGGAGCTGCAGAGGGGCTACGCGACGATCCCGCTGCGTGGGATCGACGTGCCGTTCCACTCGACCTTCCTGCGCAGCGGCGTGAAGCCCTTCCGGTCCTTCCTGCTCAAGAAGATCCCCAAGGCCACGATCGACCCGTCCAAGCTCGTGGGCAAGTACATACCCAACGTGACGGCCAGGCCGTTCGCGCTCACGAGGGAGTACTTTGAGGACGTCTACCGCCTCACCAGCTCCCCCCGCATCAGCGCCATCCTTGCCAACTGGGACAAGTACCAGGATGAGAACGCGGTGCCGCCCTCAGGGCTGGGCGTCGTCGATGCCGCCGAGACCAACGGTATCAACGGGGTTAATGGAGTCCACGGCATCGCCAATGGCACCAATGGCGTGCACGATGAGACCGCCGAGGTGATGGTGATTGGGGCGGAGTAATCGGATGAACTGACGGAAGATCATATTTGCCCGACTCGACTACCTACAGATAGATGTTAGATACCAGACTCGGGAGCCAGCACTAGGGGCTCGCACTTGGCTTTTTATTGCAACACCCTTCCTTTTACTGTATTCGGGCCGTTTTCTTCTTCTTTTTCCCCCTTTATTTGTTACAGAGGATGGGCCTGAACGGCAGAAAACGAACTTCAACGACGGAAGATTCGGCATGTGTTTGTTGAGAAGCATTGAAATCAGGCCGGCAGAAGACGAGATGAAGATGAGTCGGCCATTGGACTGGACCACATTGTAGAATTAGACGGCGTCCTTTACCTACTTGTACCAGGGAGCTTCGGTTTACCAACCTTCATAGGTGCTTCCCTACCTACCTAATCGCCTTACATTTTTAGCGCCTAGCACAGAGAAGTCATTGCCATTGTTCGTATAAGCTATGGGATCACATAGGTTCCACAACATGCCTTTATGTGTTGGTGCTCTGTGATCACAGCTTTTGCTTGGTCAATTCGGTCTTGTTGTGATCCGTCGGATCGGAGCCTGTTCCCGGTTAAGGTTGGACTACTGGGTGGCTGCATTGGCTTAGGCCGGAGCACACCGATCTGAGGACTCTGCCAGTTGTAACAACTGAGCCTTCTGAATCAATTGTGTCTTCGAGGGGCCTGATGCGATTTTAATTGTATTGGGGGTTCTCTAGCATTCTTCTATGAATGATCTACCGCTTCTGTCTTCGTAGTGGAAGTAGTTGGAAGAGAGACATCACAGAAGGCGAGGCACGCTGCATTGTTCATTGGATTCGCTAAACGGCTGCCGGCGTTGCCCGACCGAGAGTGAGAGGCGCGGGGGGAGGGGTCCTCCGATGGCAACAGATAGGTGCTCGCCGGAGGGGGAAGACGGCAAACCCCCAAGCCTACCCAAATTCAATAGAGGAAACGCGGTTGTGCATGGAACCGGCACCGCACCGCGAGTCACAGCACGATGCTAAGAAGAGCTACAAGCTGAGTGAATGGCTGGCTTCCAGAAACGCCCTAAACTTGAAGAAAGTAAATGGCCACCTAGCCAAGTGAATTGAGGCGTCAGGTTCTTTTTGGCTGCACCACGCCTCACTAGCCTTATCTCTCATTCTGGCCCAGATGTTGAGCATGTCGGACGGTTTGTCGATAGCAACATCACATTTAGTCACTGGAACAAATCATTCAATCTTTCCAAGCAGCATGGTAAAATATATAAAGAACCCTCCTCTGCCCTTCGCTTCATCACGCTGAATCTCAATTCGCAAGAAACCATTGTTGGATTCTCTATCCTTTCTGGATAAAATACGACTAGACTATATCCGCAAAGAAAAATATATATGAAAACCGCAGAGTACCGTACTGTCTGAAGAAGATCAGCCATCAGTCAACGGTGGGCTACGTCTCATCCCCATCCGTCCGGGAGAAGGAAAAAGATAAAAAGATGGGCCAGAGCTCAGAGAACCCGACCCGTACGACGACTACCGCTGCTATCGAGCCCGTGAGGGCAACGACTGCAGACGGTGCCGTCGGTGTTGCAACCCCCTCCGGCCAGCAGAAGCACAAGCTCTTCCTGGGCACCTTCATCCACAGCGAGGGCTCGGACCGACTCAAATACAGGCACGGCGCCGCCGTGTGCGTCAGCCGGGAGGGGAAGATCGTGCATGTCGAGGAGGCCGGCTTCGCGCCGACCGGGTTCGACGGCTCGGCGGCCGGGCGGAGGAGGGCGGAGGAGGCGCTGCTCCCGCGGCTGGGCTGGCGCGCCGAGGAGGTCGAGGTAGTCGCCGCGACGGGGGAGGGCCAATTCTTCTTCCCGGGCTTCGTGGACACGCACCTGCACGCGTCGCAGTACCCCAACGTGGGCATCTTCGGCAAGACGACGCTGCTGGACTGGCTGAACGTGTACACGTTCCCGATGGAGGCGTCCCTCTCGGACGCAGACAAGGCCCGCCGCGTCTACGGCCGGTGCGTGCGCAAGACGCTCGCCCACGGCACCACCTGCGCCGCCTACTACGCCACCGTCGACGTGGCATCGACCAACCTGCTGGCGGACCTTTGCCTCGCCGCGGGGCAGCGCGCCCTCGTCGGCAGGGTCTGCATGGACAGCAGCCTCAGCCCGGCCTGGTACCGCGACGAGTCCGCCGCCGCGGGGCTCGAGGCCACGAGGGAGAGCATCGCCCACATATCCCGCGTCGACCCGGGCTTCGGCACGATCAGGCCCTGCATCACCCCTAGGTTCGCGCCCTCGTGCTCGGCAGAGCTGATGGGCCTGCTGGGAGAGCTGCACAGGGAGACGGGCCTGCCGGTGCAGACGCACATCAGCGAGAACAAAGGGGAGATTGAGCTCGTGAAGGAGTTGTTTTGCAAGAAGGACGAGGACGTCAGGGCGGCGGGGGGTCATGGAGATGAGATGGAGAACGAAGAAGAGGAGGAGGAGGACCTGTCGTCCACCTACGCGGGCGTGTACGACCGATTCGGCCTCCTAACGGACAAGACGATCCTCGCGCACGCGATCCACCTCTCCGAGGGCGAGGCGGACCTCATCGCCTCCCGGGGCGCCAAGGTGAGCCACTGCCCCTGCAGCAACAGCGCCATCACCTCGGGTGCGGCCCGGGTCCGCTGGCTGCTCTCAAAGGGGATCGACGTCGGCCTGGGCACCGACATGAGCGGCGGCTACTCCCCTTCGGTCCTCGAGGCAGCCCGCCTGGCACTCCTGGTCAGCAGGCACGTCGCCATGGGCGGGGACGCCGCGGCCAAGCTCTCGGTCGAGGAGGTCCTCTACCTGGCCACGCGCGGAGGGGCCGAGGTCGTCGGGCTCGGGGCGCGCGTCGGCGCTTTCGAGGTCGGCTTCGATTGGGACGCGCAGCTCGTCGGCTTGGGCCACGTCGCTGCGGACGGGACGCTCGAGGAGGATGGGGTTTGGTGCGGTGGTGGTGGTGCTTCCGCTGCTGCTGCCGATGGGGAGGTGCCGGCGGCGGCTGCTGTCGATGACCATGCGAGCAACGTCGACATCTTTGGGTGGGAGACCTGGGAGGACAGGGTGGCGAAGTGGCTGTTCAATGGGGACGACCGCAACACGAAGAAGGTTTGGGTCAGGGGTCGGTTGGTTCATGAGAGGAAGTGAGGGCGGTTTAGGGTTGGCACTGGCTAGTGGGTCAGATATGCTGCCTCCATCCCTTGGGCGTCTCTATGGGGCTTCCAAGCAACTGGATATTTGGTTTGATCTTATCATCTTGGTAAATGAGGGGTGGTCCTTCTCTTAACCTCCTGTTTCTTCTACTTAGCCTTCCCTCCTTGATCTACGGGTAGTGTTAGATTCCTACCTGGATAGCTGAGATGGATAGATAATGGTTGTGCTGCCATTTTGTAGTAGGCGAAAGACTTCTTCGGGTCAGGTAAAAGGGGTACCTAGATATAAATGCGAAAGACAGACGATTGGTGACAGTACCCAATATTAAGCTCAGCCTAATAACCAGTGTTCCCCCTTGTCTAAGCTCGGCCGAGACATGTAGCTCTTCGAGAACTGTGCAACGGACGTAGTAGGCATATACACATATCAGCAGCATCCGTCACACAATAGCTAGGAAAAAGAGTAGGACAGAATGACAGGGTCATGGGCCCAAACTGAAGAGCCTAGAGATCCTCGCCCAAGACAAGATCCTCGTCTGTCACGGCCGTAAATAGAAGATCGAGGCTCTTGGTCCTCGGGAGCGTGACTAGGGCGACGAGAGGGTGGTTGCTGTTGTACTCCCCGGCTTCTTGATCTCCACATATTCAGAACTTAGATTTCCAGTGCATGCAGTATTGAGGCGTACTGAGGCGTCTCGAGCGCTACGAATGCAGGTACAGTCCCAACTCGTGGGAGTGCCGGCTTGGCTCTTGCCGGACGCCGGAGCGGGTGCGGCCGGAAGATCCCATGGTTAAATGGTTAAAAGGTGCACACCGGTCCCGCTCAGTGCCGGGCATGGAACAGATACGTACC
The DNA here is from genome assembly GCA_003049395.1 of Pseudohalonectria lignicola. NCBI lineage: Eukaryota > Fungi > Ascomycota > Sordariomycetes > Magnaporthales > Ophioceraceae > Pseudohalonectria > Pseudohalonectria lignicola. The sequence continues at coordinate 19,747 of PYSP01000398.1, forward strand.
ATCACTATCAATATTTCGCGAGCAGTGTGGGAGTACTCCAGGTGAACTCCGAGGTGCAAACTTACGCAGTAGAAGGGTTCAAACAACCCACTCCTGAACTACAGTCGAGGCTTTCTGGTGCGCCGAACCTAGGGGGCCATGCCTCAGCCGCCTTCATCTAACCGTGAGAGTGCCGAGAGGGCCGAGAGTGCTGTGAGTGCTGCCGCCAGTAGCGTCAACACGAGGAGATGGTCACCTAGATGTGGCACTGGACTGGGGCCGTGGCTTTGGTATTCGCTCTGTCGTCCAGGCAGTCGAACGATCGTGTTTGCCAAGCTAGATGGCCGGAGACTGATCGAGATTCAAGCAGGATACCCCAAAAGCAGATCGGGCCATGCAAGCCACCGCGATTCTGTTCCTCGCCAAAGAGTCTCTGATTTACGTCCTCCTCCTCCTCTATACTTAAAAGATTCAAGAAGTACGGCATTCACGGTGATATTATGCAATGTATTACGTACATGGTATCTATCTACCTGAATGTCGAGCTCTCCTACCCAGTCGGGTCTTTCCGCTGACACCCCCGGCAGGGTTCCTCCATGCCATTATGGTACACCAAGTCGGACAGTTTGAGAAGGCCGGGTCACGTACCCGGATGACCTGATGGCTGTCCTCTGGCTCTGCGGTTCGTCCTAGTACGCAGTATATTCACTGGTGGTCCTTTGCTGGGCTATGTTTCTCATTTCATGCAATCTCAAAGTTCCCCAACCCTATTGCATCAGGTACCCATTGCTGCAGCCCATGCAGATGATTGCCATTAGGTCCTAGACTGAGCAGGCCAGTTGGTAGCCATTGACAGCTGATGGAAGATTACTTGTAAGGTGCTAAACTGCTAACGCACCAAAAACCCAAAAAAAGGGGAACAGAAACAAGGAAAAGGAAAAAGAGAGTTGTGTGTTGGGTCGCCGCTTTTGCGTCTGGTCTCTTGTGTCTAGTGTCCCAATCTCCCAAGCGATCCTGAATGGTCGTAATCCGTATGCCTATCATCAGTCGTCTGTGTCTGCCTCGACAAAGCGCAGCCAGTTCTTTCGGTCCACTCCAGCTCCGTTGCAACATGCAGATTCCGAAGTCACCACAGCCCAGTCTTCTTCAGCCGCCTCCTTCGGGGGAGAAGACGATGGTCGTTTTGACTGCCGAACGAGGTTTTGTTTCTCATGGTCAACACAACCAAGCAGGACAAGGGGGAAGCACAACTGTGAAACTGCGGGTGGTGTGGCTCATTTCCTTGTAGTAGTGTAAATCTTGCTCCCCTTGTTGTGCAACCAAACCGCCGGCTTTCCTGGTTCGTCTCAGTCTCAACCCTTAACTCTCAACACTTCCAGAGGCAGCCGACTGGGTGTGCGGCACGGGGGATTGCTTTCATCTTCCCTGCAAGCGTTGAGCTTCCGATTGCTAAAAGAAGCTCAGCCATCCGCGCTAATTGAAAATTTGCTATGCTAGGCTTGCTGGCAAGGTTTGGGCACCCGCCACCTGGACGGTCTGGACAAAGGGCTCGGATTTCTCAACGTGACCCGTCTCGTCTAAATATGACCAATCAGGCCAATTGACATGAGCCATCTTCAGGGATTCCATCGTCTCAGAGGCCGGGGCCATATTCCCACCCCGTAGTAGATATCTGCTCATCTCTACTCCGCAAGATAGCACACAGCGCCGTTGTAGGTTTTCAGCGTGCCATAAGAGGAAGTAACCTTTTTAGGCATCCATTGTTGTATCATGGCTTGTGGTGTCAACCTCTGGAATGTGAGGGGGAAAAGCCCACTGCCTCAAGTGGGAATTGGGATTGTTCGAGCAATGGGATGGTCCGTGCTTTCCATGTCTCCACCAATGTCAGCCTCCGAAAGACAAGGGGCCACACTGACCACTTGACGTTCCCAGAACCCAGGGGTACCCTAGACTCCTCCTCATCGATGATCCCTCACGTCAATAAACTTGACCCTCTTTTTTTCAGCCCTTTTCGGCTCCCAGCGCGCTTCAACGAATGAGGAGTGGCGATGCCTGGTGCCAAGACCTGAACTAAGCCGTAGCTGGACTTAGCACCAAGCAATGGTCTCATCCCTGGCATGCACTCTGCATTCGATGAGTGGCAGCCGGGGGCAGTGTGGCAGTTGACCTGCAAGAGATATGGAAGCTCTGGCGCTTCTCAGCAAATCATCCAATCTCTCGCAGCAGAGCAAGCAGAGCAAGAAGAGGAAGCAAGAGGATCAATCAGGGGAGAGCCAGAGCGGTCGCGGAGCGCGCAGGGTGGCTTCTCAAGGGGGCATACTGCGGAATACACTAGATGTGCTTGGTTGTGGCACTGCACATCTTCATTCCGCGACCCATGCTCCAGCCGCCAGCCATGTCTCGAAAAGGAGAAAGCTGAGGGCTGAGGGCTGAAAGCGGCGGGTCATGTAATAATAAAGGCTTGGCCCAGTCCCTTTGAACAGAGCAGGACTGATTAACAAAAAGCCCCAGGAATCTGCTTTCCCCTTCTTTGTTCCCTCGCTGGTGCCATCTATCAATCTTGTCTCTCCTCCATCCACCCACCCACAACCCAACACCCACTGCCCACACCGTGCCAATACTCATTCACAACTTCACAATATCGTTCTTGATAGTGCGAGCAGCAGCTTAACAAGCTTGAGCCACCCAATACTTCAAAACAAACAGACAATGGGCGCGAAAGGACTTGTCGGCAGGGGCGTGCCCCCGGGAACCCCCCAGTGGCTCCTCTTCGTCAAGATCGCGATTCTGGTGCTCGCCCTCGTCGTTCTTGCCCTCGCCGCCTATTCCATCTCCGTCTTTGGAAGCTCCAGCGGAACGTTTACCTACTATGGAGGCACTGGAGCTGGAGGCCTTCTCATCTTTGTCGTATGTCGAGCCTTCTTACCACTACTAAACCAGGAGCTCCCAACGGTTGCGGTGACAATCCAGTACTGACAAACCCTCGCCTTCTCCCCCACGTCGCAGGCCATCCTGACCTTCATCGTCTTCGGCTTGGCCGTTGCGATTGAGATTTGGGCCCCCCGCTTGTTCTTCCGCCTGCTCGCTCTCATCGCCTACTGCCTCACCATTGTCTTCTGGTTGTCTGCCTGGGCCTGGGCGGCTTCAGTTGCTGGGTACTGGCTTTCGCTCGTGGCCGACGTGTCCCCTGGCAATTTGAGCCTCTTTGGCCAAGCCCTGAAGAATGCGGGTGGAGCCATGGCTGGTGCCGCTGCTATGGGAGCCATCGCCTGGTGAGTTTCTCCCGATCCAACCACTGACAACACTCAGAACTCTTGAGAACACTGATCTGACATTCGTGACTTCTTGTCAAACAGGATCCTGTCCATTGTCGTCCTTGTCTTCTTCATCCTGGCTTGCATCCGCGACCCGGAGCACAGCGGCGCCCAACAGGCTGAGCTCGGCCAGGTGCCGGCCAAGGCCCAGGAAGGCCAGCCGGCTCCTGTGCAGGCCTACGACCCTGCGTACCCCCAGCAGCAGCCCGTCTACCAGCAGCAGCCCGCTTACGGCCAACCTCAGCAGGCCTACGGTCAGCCCCAGCCTGTCTATGGTCAGCCCCAGCAGTACCAGCAGTAGCAGGCCTACCCCGCGCAGTAGAATCCAGGCTCCGACTCTTGACGGCTACCACCGGCTTCGCTTACCCACCACTATGCAACATGCAGCACACCAAAACCACTTAGAAGAAGTCTCCCAGCTGAGATGAATACATGATACCAGTTGGATACGGCGCGATACAAATTGGTTATGGCCGTTATTGGCCGTGCTCTTAATGAACTTTGGGTTTGGGTGTTTTCGTCTTTTGGCTTTTGATCACCGTCTATTACGTGGAAGAGCAATCAAGGGGTCGTTTGGAGATTTCCTCTTCGTCACTTGACAGAAGGCCCATCTTTTCTGTTGTCTGTCTCATCTTATCCTCTCCTATACCCAATTCTAATTGACGAATCCAGCACCTGGCAATGCGCCAACTTGAAACAACATGAGGATAAAAACGGTGCGGTCTGCTTGCCACACCAGTGAACACTCCCGCCTCAACCCTTGGCCTTCACCGGTGATCCACCGGATACGATCACTTACGCCCATCCTCCTCGATGGAACCCTCCTAGAAGATGATTAGAAACCCCAAAGGAAGTCGACGGTGCGCAATCCCTTATTCACCAGATGAGACATGGGACCAAAGGAATTACGATGACGGAAGGAAATTAATATCACCTCCCTTAGAGACCCTTTTGACTCTGCGGAGAGCCGACACTTCATTGCGCTCTCCAGCAGCGATGGTTTGGTCGTGCTCCACATAAACTCGAGTGACTTTGAGTCTTTGACGATGATACGCAATGATATCGCTTCACTTGACTGCTTCCCGAATCCAAGTATGCTAAGAGGTTTCTTCACCAGCCTGAGACAAGACATGGCGTCCTGAAGGGCCCCCTTCTGTCTTTCAGGGGCATGACACAGAAGTTCCTCCACATATTTTCTAGCGCAGCTGAGCGGAAACTCTCACACTTGGGGAAACTTTCGCATACAAATGTCTGGGACTTCACGTTCTTCTCTTTACCCTTTCCTCGCATGCCGGTCTAGTGTCGTGCTCGATATCTCTCTTATTATTGTCCCAAAGCCCTCGGTGCTCCCCCTCCCTCAGTAATCACGCCCTAGAGGGGGTTTCTCAGCTGCGAATTGCCCAACAATGGGGAGAAAAGGACCAGAAAAGAGGGAAGAAAAGACGGAGAGGCAGAGGGAGAGGCAGAGGGAGAGTGCGGTCACCAAAACATGACACGGGCGGACTTGCTGGATTTGATTCTGGTAAGACGACTGTCACAGGCATCGAAAACACCTCCCCCCATGGTCTATGATAAGACATAAATGGCATCCGACAAGTGTTCCGCCTAGAGAGAGGAGTGGAAACTGGGACTATGATGAGGCTAGAAGAGGTCAGTGTCACATCCGGCGTTCCGGTTCTAACATGGAGTTGCAGGTTCATCGGCGTTCATAGCAGAGACGCAGGACTTGGCCACTGAATATCAAGAAGATGACGCGTGGCTGAGAACGTTGGAACTGATCGACTGACTGCCGAAGCCTGTCCTGGACACTCTAGATCTTCCCGCGATGATTCTGGGCTGGCTCTAGGCTACTCGATCTGCCAACTGTGGCTGATCCCTCCCAGATATCCCTTCTTTACCTCCCTTCCAAACTAGCTAGAGGTCCCCTTCCTCGTTAGGCTGTTCCCCGTCTCTCGTACGGGTAGGGTCGACGGGCTCCATCTTTCTCCTGTCTGCAACTGGATCCCCAGCGGCTCACGGAAAGCGCGACAGACGTACACGTCCGCTCTAGGAAGGGAAATCCTAAAACTTCCGTCCTTCGAACACCTCGGCGATAGTCGGTTGAACCCGGGGCGCTGAAGGGGAGTAGGATGTTCGTCGAGGGCAGTCACTACCTAGCAACCGAAAGCTTAGCATGCCTAGGCTTGGTTAGTGGACGACTTCTCTCCGTTAATCTTCACGGATGGGTCGTGGAGAGCCTCGGGAGCGCATTTCAACACCAAGCTTGCCCTTGCCCTTCCATGCTCCATGGTCTTCAACGACGAGCTAGGTCCTTCGTGGCCCGTTTTGGACTCCAGTGAGTCTTGGGGCAATAGTCAATATGAGGTTGAAAGCGGCAATTTATTCTGCCGAAGATTGACTGCGTTCCTGAAAGCTGACTAGTTCTTGTGCTTAGAAAAGAAAGAACATCGAAGGCGCGCACCATAACCGACCATCCCGAAGACCTAAAGAAAACAAAAGGAGCAGACGGGGGGAAAAAAAACCTCGACCCAGGGGCGTACCAGGATGCAAACCGTTAATGCTCTGGTTCCGCGCCTCGCCGGACGCTTCTTCTGTTGCGGTCCATTATACACACGGGGAAAAGAGAAGGAGAAAAAAACGGCAAGAATGATGCTAGGATGGTGGATTGGTGTTTTTCTTCTGCGTTTTGTCATCATTTTGTCTGCTGGATCCGAACTTCCAAAAGCTAAAGGAAAAGAGTGTTGCAGGTCGACAGGGGGAGGTAGATGTCTCTGGAAAAAAGGATGAAAAAACACCCTGCATTCAGGGATAACGGACATCTCCTACTGGCCCGTCTATGTTCAGGCTGTAGATGCCGAACTCATCGTAGTCGTCATGACGGCGCGCCTCGCCCATCATCCACGCGTCCGGCAAGGCGCCCCCCAGGGCGGCGGAGGACGAGGCCGCCGGCTGCTGCTGGGCATGGAACCGGATCTGGAGGGAGTCGTCGGGGCCGAGGTCGACGACGGCGCCGCCGGCGTCGTGACGGCCCGCGGCGGCGTCGGCGGCGTCGGGCGGGGAGAAGCCCGGGCCCGGCTGCTCGGGCAGATTCACTGCGAGTCCCGGCTGCTCGAGCGGCTGCCTGTTGTCTTCATGATCGGGGTAGCATGTGGGGGAGGGGAAGTGTTAGCAACTGTCCGAGGATGGGAGGTCCGTCGCTGAGGGCGGCGCTAAGGTATCCTTTGGGGTTTTGAACGCAGCAGGTCATCAGGGGGAAGGGGGAAAGCCGCCACGCTAGTTCAGCTAGTGGCTCCTATGAAGACGCTTTTTTCCCCTTTTTCTTCTCTTTTTATTTATTTTTATCACTCACTCTTCAGATCTGCCACCTCCTTCGTGAGGCGGTCCCGCTCGGCGAGGAGGTCCTCGATCCGGCGCCGGTAGCCCTCGACCTCCTTCTCGAGGCTGGCGGCCTTCTCCTTGGCCGCGTCGAGCTCGGCGGCCTTGCGGGCGCGGGTCCGGGCGGCCGAGGCGTTGTTGCGCTGGCGCCGCTGGCGCTGGCGCTCCTGCTGCATGCGCCGGTTGGCGGTGTTGACGCGCGCCCGGTCCTCGGGCGTCAGGCAATCGGTGTACTGGACGGGCGCGAGCTCCGCGATGGTGAGCTCCTGGATCTCGGCCTCGGAGAGGGAGAGGATGTAGGGCGCCCAGTTGCGCCAGGTCCGCGGGACGTTGGGCTCGGGCTTGGCCACCTTGGCTGCGGCCGGGCCGCCACCGTGCAGGCCGGGCATGGGCATCGCGTGAAGGACTGGCTGGGTAGTGTTCAGGGACTGGTTGGGGAAAGAAGTGTACGGATGAGAGGGGGACGAGAAGTCTACTGCCGATCCGGCGGAGGGAGTCCCGGGGCTCAGCGAGGCGATCGAGCTTGATGCCATGAAGACGTTCATTCCGAAGAATGCATCAGACGGCGACGAAGACATGGCTTTAGGGAGCTGGGGTTTTTGGAGGATGGTTGGTCGGTGATCTCTTCTTGGGCTGTTGGCTGACGAAGATGTCAAGTTTGAGGTTGAGGATTTGCAGTTGAAGATTGGGAAGTCGAAGGTGTGGAAGATGCAGCAGGTGGGTTTGGAGTGCAGTTTGACTTACCACTTGGGCTGGAAGTGTTGGCAAAGCGAGTGAGGGCTGAGTGGTGCCGCCCACACTAGCGGGGTTCGAAGCTGGTGTTTGTTTGCAGAAGTTGAGGTTGGCTTGGGCTGCACCAGGAGTGAGGAATGGCACTGCCGTTTCTCGAGTCTTGAGCCGAACGTGACAATTCCATATCGGGCTTCAGACCCACACCCGCGATATGGGATAGTTCTTGCTTGCTGGACTTCGGCTTGAGGGGTAAAAGGGACTATTACTACTCCTAGTAGGGGGCGAGGCTGTGGCTACGACAGTTGGTATTCGCTGGGACACTTGTCCTGTGTCCATTCGGGGTTCACAGAGTGTCTAGTGTTGGGCTTTATTCTCCCCAGGCTTGTCTGCGTTTACGGAAAGTGGTCCAAAACGGATGGTACACTCTAATGGAGCCTGAGAAACTCAGTAGGAAAAGATGGTGATGGTCGACTGCTCAATGGCTTCAGGCTTCAGGCTTCAGGCATGAGGGATGAAGCAACAAAGAATGGCCATGGCAGCCTCGTCAGGTATGGTTCCATGTCTTATAGACGGGGCTCATGGCAGGAAATAAGTGACCAGTTTGGTCGGTCAGTGGACGTGAGTTACATTAGGACATCCAGAGAGTCACTGATACAGGCGAACTCCCCCCAAATAGAAGCCAGCAGCGAGACGAAATAGCCCCCATTAGTTGAAGATGCCGTATGACCCCAACACAATCCCTTCAAGGATGGACACTGCGGAATCCCTTGTGATGCCTAGGTAGTCCTGATACCAACATCGAACTGGGTGAGGGGGAAGAGCCACTTGACGCATGCCGCGCCAGCTCCGACGGCTTTTCGTCCAAACGTTTGCCAGTTCTTATGGCTGTGGAGATTTTTCAGCACCCCTTTTTAGGCACCTCTTCAAGAGATCTTCCCAGGAAGCGTAAATTCCAGGGAGGGGATGTTGATCCGTATAGTTCTAGGCGTACCGATATCGGGACGCGGAGGAAGGGGAATCCCCAGGTATGGCCTAACTAGCATGAGGAACCAGATCGGCAGACATCAACGGTGCTTCCTCCCCTTTCTGGATGGTGTTCCCTTGACTCTAGTGCCCCACAGCCGGGCAAGATGATTTTTCACCCGGAGTTCCCCTCCTGCTTGGCGCCGTCTGCTGACCGGCTGCCCCCCGACGTCTGCCAGCAGGACGGTGGCCCAAGGGGTTGCGGGGCGGACCCCTCCTGTCCCTATTAGAAGGAACGAGGCATGATTCACAGGCACGTCCTTCGATTGGGTAAGGTAAGTGGGTTGGTAAGTGGGTTGGCAAAGATCAGACGTGGCTACTCCTACCTGTCCCTGTCTGGGATGTTGGGATGAGCGGGGAGGCGAGCACAGCACAGGACCTTTGGGAGCTGCCTGGACGAGCGTGAGCTTGCCATTGGGTCGGTAGCATGCGCCTCCCTTAAGGGTTCGTGAATCACTCGACTATAACAGAACGGACTCAACCTCAACAATTTGGAGACTTTTGCATTTTTGCTTGGGCTCAATGGTAGGCTTATCGAGAATTAGATTTGATCATTTGAAGATTTAGTTGTAGTTGGCTGACATGCGGATTCCAGGGACCGACCCTCTTTGAATTCCAACAACATGCTCAGTCCGCTGCCTCCTTCTCCTCTCATATTGTGGTCACCGTAGGGGGGCTGAGCTGCCCCTATCCGAGTCCAAACTCCGTGCCCTCACCGACTCCAGCCCGCCGCCGCCGCCACCACCACTCCATGGCGAAAGGGGATGC
>PYSP01000399.1:6559-28936 GCA_003049395.1 Pseudohalonectria lignicola
ACACACACACACACACACACACACACACACACACACACACACACACACACACACACACACACACACACACACACACACACACACACACACCCGGCTCACCCCCATTCCCTCTAACATGCCTTTTCAACTGCAGAAAGATGGCGCTGAGACGCCACCGCCTCACCATATCGGTCTGGCTGCGGATAGTGCTGCACCCCATTCTGATGGAGGTCACCCCAGCCCGGGGTTGAGGAATAGCAAAGGCTGGGATGGGAAGCTGAGACTACCCAAGCACGCGCTGTTGTCCAACCCGGAGGCACTGTCGGACGACGAGTATTCGGACGAGGACAACGTCAACCCGGGCGAGGAGATACCGGCCGATGAGGACCTACTCGACGGGGAGCCTCTGGATACGGACGAGCTCACCTGTACGCACTCGCGCATCCAAAGCATACCCCGCCTCCGTCTGGAGCGCTTCAAGCAGGTGGTCCGGCTGTGCCTCCGACAGAACGCCATACAGGAAGTGGAGGGCCTCTCATGCGTCGCGGGGACGCTGCAGGATCTCGACCTGTACGACAACCTCATCACGCACATCCGGGGGCTCGGGGACCTCAAGGAGTTGACGGTGCTGGACCTGAGCTTCAACAAGATCAAGAAGATCGAGAGGGTGAACCACCTCAAGGGGCTGAGGGACCTCTACTTCGTGTCCAACAAGATCAAGACGATCGAGGGGCTTGAGGGCCTCGAGAATCTGCGCATGCTGGAGCTGGCCTCGAATCGGATCCGGGAGCTGCAGAACTTGGACTCGCTCAAGGCGCTTGAGGAGCTGTGGGTGGCCAAGAACAAGATCACGGAGCTGCGGGGCTTGGGTGGGCTGCCGAAGCTTAGGCTGCTCAGCATCCAGTCCAATCGGATCCGGGACCTGTCCCCCTTGCGCGACGTGCCGCAGCTGGAGGAGCTGTACATCTCGCACAACGCGCTGACCTCGCTCGAGGGCCTCGAGGGCAACACCAAGCTGCAGGTGCTCGAGATCTCCAACAACCAGATCTCGAGCCTCAAGGGGCTCGGCCCCCTGCGGGACCTGACGGAGCTCTGGGCCAGCTACAACGTCGTGGCGGACTTTGCCGAGCTCGAGGCCGAGCTGGCGGACAAGGAGCGGCTCACGACGGTCTACTTCGAGGGGAACCCGCTGCAGACTCGGGGGCCGGCCGTCTATCGGAACAAGGTGCGGCTGGCGCTGCCACAATTGAAGCAGATTGATGCAAGTACGTGAAGTCTTTGTTCTAGTTGTTTGTCTTGTCCAGCTCCTGAGTGGCAGGTTAACTAACTGCTGATATCCAGCGTACATCCGTACCAATTGACAGATATGGTTGAGGTCGGTTATGGATCACGGGCATCTGCTATAGGCGACAACCCCTTACTTGCCTGGTTGGTCTCTTAGAAGTGGCAAGGATTTGGAGTTGCGTTTTCAGCCTGGGAGGGTAATAGTTGATCAAGCATTCAGCGCGTTTTTGGTATTGGTGTTGGCGTTTAGGTTTAATTGTTACCGTGTGTACAAGCAGCGAAACAGTGTAGCTGCAAAAGAATACAAACGCTTGCCTTAGGGATAAAGCGCGAGCGGCATGGGTCTGAGGTCACACACTTTGATGCTACCCAAACCCGACATCTTTCAGACGGTCTCTCCGGTCCCTCGGACGGTCCCTTTTGTCTTTCACCATTCTACAACTCCAGGGCCCACTAGGAAGGCGAGTGCGTTGAACTGATGTGCTATATTATATTCTACGGTGGAAAAAAGAAAACCGTCCCATCCTGTACCATATCATCCTGCAAAGGCATACATCGCTCTTCTCACTGTCTCACCCCCCCTCTACTCCCCCTATTCCGCCTCCCCACCATCTACACCACCAATTTCTCCAGCCCTTCGCCGACTACTCTTTCCCACCAGTTAGTCAGCCCGCAGAAGAGACCACAGGCCGAATCAAGGCTGGCCGTCTGGCTGGCTGGCTGGCTGGCTGGCTCCATACTCCGATCTAGCCAAAGATCCAGAGCTTCTCGGTGGGGAAGTAATTTGACGGCTGGTTGAAGCGGGTGTGGATGTCGAGGGCGGAGATGGCCTTGATGTCGGCCTCGTCCATGTCGAACGAGGTGCAGGCGAAGTTCTCTCTCTGGTACTCCTCGCGGATGGCCTTGGGGATGACGGCGAGCCCGCGCTGGGTAGCCCAGCGCAGGAGGATGGCCGAGGGGGGCTTGCCGTACTTTGCCGCCAGGCCCGTGATGGTGGGCTGTTCTAGTAGGGGCACCAGGGCCTCGGCGTGGGCCATGTTGAACTCCTTGAAGGAGAGCGGGCCGAAGGAGGAGTAGGCAGTGACGGCGATGCCCTCGGCCTGGGCCAGCCTGATGAGCGATGGCTGGACCAGGTAAGGGTGGTGCTCGACCTGCAGGGTCGCTGGCGGGATGCGGGCGTAGCGCAGCAGGTCGTACAGCAGCTGGCCCTGGAAGTTGGACACGCCGATGCTCCTGGCCAGGCCCGCATCCACGAGCTTCTCCATGGCCGTCCACGTCTCCTGGATGCTGGCCTTGGAGGTGCGGATCTCGGACTTGCCGTCGTAGTGCCAGCCGGGCGGGTAGCGCACGCTCGGGTCCACGTACTCGAGCGCCACCGGGAAGTGGATCAGGTACAGGTCGAAATAGTCCACCCCCCAGTCGGCCAGCTGCTTGCGCACGATGGGCTCCACCCGCTCCCCGTCGTGGAACGTGTTCCAGAGCTTGGACACGATGAAGAGCTCCTCCCGCTTGACGATGCCCTCCTTTATGGCCCGCGCCACGCCCTGTCCGCACTCCACCTCGTTTCCGTAGTCTGCGTGCGGTATAGGCTCAGTCAGTATCAGTGTCAGGAGGTGGTGTACTCAAGCTTACACGTCATGACCCAGGGAGGTCCCTCCCCCTCCTCTCTAAGTGGCAAAGCTTGGGTGGGTACGGGATGACGCAACCAATACGGATGTCTGGATGGGAGAGGATATGGGGGAAGACGGGAAGATGGACCAGGGAACGGGCAAGGGGGGAGTATGGGGGGTATCAGGTGAGGTCGAGTTAAGATGGAGGACAGGGGCTCCAGCGGGGTAGGAAGAATCAAGACCTTCAAGCTGAAGCTGAGGATGAAAAACCAAGGATGTAACCTACCGCAAGCTCCATCCAAGAGGCGGTAACCGACCTTGATGGCGTTGTAGACCTGGTCGGCAGCAATTTCGTTTTCCACCTTCCACAGGCCAAAGCCCACCTGGGGCATGTCATACCCGCTGTTGAGTTTGATGCTTGGCGGCGCCATGATTGCTCTTTACTGTTATTCGGTAACGGTTTTCTGTTTTCTTCTTCTCTGTGCCAGGTCAGACAGCTATGTGTTAGTTTTTGTGATCGTTGTGAGACTCAGACCCAGAGGAGGCTGCAAAGACTTACCACACAATGCCTTGCCTACGAGTGCTCTTTCGGCTTAGTCTGGTGACAGGGTATTTGCTTGTGTAGGTGGGTTTGTTTAAGTTGGATGCGCTGGATCTACAAATCAGGGTGGTTTGGACCGGAGGAAAGAAAGAGGCACGAGGATGAGGGGGGGAGAGAGAAAGAGACAGGGAGAGAGAGGATGTACCTTTTATACGGACTAGAGCTATGCTTCCTCGTATATGAGCAACTGAGCTAGGTATAGGCCAGACCATATACCATCAACTCACACCACATAGAACAGGGATGGAAGGGTAGAAGGGGCGAGGTAGGTACCTTGGCTAGGTAAGGGAGGTGGTCGGACAGGCAACGAGCTAAAGAGGCTTGAGGGGTAAAAGAGCTGGAGCTGCAGCCGCCTGTGTTCATAAAGGAGATCCGGGAGACAGAAGGCGGAAGGGCCAGCGCCAAGCGCCTGCCCGCCCTCCGTTGGCGAGTATTTCCATCTAGATGTGACACTTGGGGGCCCAGGCCTGAGGGAGAATAGGTTGCCAGAATGCGGCCAGATAGATACCTGCCGTCCTTGACCCTACAGTGTAATCCGTCGGTATGTAGCATCGGACAAATACTGAAGGATGCGGACGAGGGATTGCTGTTTCTGGCAGTTTCCGGGCGGGTTTCGCTCCCGTCTCCCACCTCAGCCCACGATTCATTCGGACCCACCGACCAACCCCAAAATCCCAAATCCCCAATCCCCATCCGACCTTCAGCTTGAAGAGGATTAACATAAAATTGAAAACGAAAACGAAAATGAAAACGAAAGGCGAAATAAAAAGGGGTTCCTTCTCCAACATTGCCAACCTTCGGACAAGTCCTAGGACTGTATTGCGTCTGTCATCCCGTACGAAGGAAGGGCTTCTCAAGCCGCAAGCGCTTCCATCGTCGTCTTCCATGTCGTCTGTTCCATGGACTAACACAAAGCCCAGCTTGCTCGGAGATCCATTCCCGGATCGCGAATTTAGGCTATATGCCATTTCAATCCAGCGCCAAAGCCGGCTAATATTGCTATTAAAAAGTCCACACAGTCAGAGGACCACAACCGGACAGCGAGAGGAATTCATTCATTCGCGGCCATTGAACCCCACAACCAAGTTCAGGTACCATAGAAAAAGAGATAGCGTCCAGAGGCGCGCCCTGAGTTGTAATAGGCTGATGGCAAGACTGGCAAGCCGATTTCGGAAAATCCCCCATCCAAGTCATTGGATGCGTGGGTTTCGTTGGCTGGTGCGGCGTGGTGTGTGGATGTGTGGATGTGTGGCGTGGCTGCGTGGAAGGGACGCAAAACCCCCCACCTGAGCTACAGCACCATGCTTCCACACCCCATTCCCCTCATTTATGGGATGTCAGGTAGTCGCCTAAGTACGTACTGCCTAGGCTTGTAGGCAGGTAGTTGGTAGGCAGTCAATGTCGGGAACTTGGATCACCACCAAGAAGCCCACCTGCTACCGCGCAGTACATGGGTGAACCGCATCAGGCCTCTCTGCTGGTGATATGCCGTGTGGTTTAAGTCCCGAATGGAACCCCGATCATCGGAACCGCGCCTATAAGCACGCCTGTGCCATCAACCGCGCACCAAAAGCCTCTTAGCCTCCGTGGCCCGCATTGCCCGGTTAAAGGGGCCAGGACCCTCCGGACCCCCTTTCTCCATTCCCCACCTTGTCCCTATTACCCACACCTCCGATTCGGCTCCGGTCCGGGCGGGGCTTCAACCTTGCATGTCAAACTGGGCCGGCGTGCTGGTGCTGGTGCTGGTGCTGGTGCTGGTTCTGGTGCTGCCGTTGTTGTTGCTGCTGCGGCCACCTAGGTCGTAGTTCCGATAGTGACATGCGCACTCGCCAGCCGAGCTACCGGCAACGGCCGCAGAGTCAGCTCCAGTAATCGGAACCCCACTGTAGTCGCGGCAGTCGGGGACGCCTGGTCCGGGGGCCTGGATCTGAGAAATGTCTATCTTATACGGCCAAGGGCTGAAGGTGTACGAGGCGTTGACCGACTCTGGAATGCTGGCCAGCTCGGCCGGGTAGGGGGCCCGCGTCCTAGTCCACAGCGTCGCCTTGAGCACCGTCGTATTGTACCAGCACGTCGCCGCCCTCTGCTGGCCGGGCGCCAGCTCGGCAGCGGGTCTAACTGCCTTAGCCATGGTAAAGTTGAAGGTAAAGCGCTCCGTTCGCAGATTGGCATCCAACAGCGTCATGGGGAGGTCGGCGAATCTTTCACAGGAAAAGAAGACGTTCCCAGGTAAGCCCTTGTGCTCTCATCTCAACTCTCCCTCTCTGGTGCTCGTGACTTGGCTTGCGACCGAGGTGAAGGGACTTACTGGGGAGCAAACGGATTTTGCGAGGATGATACGGTGTACCTGGAGCGACTGCGGGCCTTGATGCTCCATTGGAAGGTCGCCGCGGAGAGGTTTGCTGATGACAGAGTGTAAGCGGTGAAGGGGTAGCAGCCGAAGTAGGCAGGGCTGGAGGAGCAGGCCGCCATCACGCTCGTCAGCGCTGTCGTGAAGGAGTATTGGCCGGCTGGGAAAAGGCTTGAGCCTTGCGCTTGGCCAAGGCCAGAATCACTGCCAGAGTCGCTGTCCGAGCTCAAGGAATGGTCAGCAAGAGCCAGGTCACAAGCAGCAAGTGCTGAAACCCCAAAACCTATCATCTATCATCCCCAACACCTAAGACGTGTGGCAGGTCGGCGGCATACCTCCTACCGCGAAGGGCATATGTGAGCCCTACGCCGAGGCCGATGGCAAGACCAATCAGAAGAAAAGAGATGAGCCCGAGCCGGTACCAGCCACCCCTCCTCGCGAACCACTCGCTGGCTTTGAGTCCGAACACATCTTGACTCGTTTCCCTCTTGCGGCCCGGCTTGTCCAAGAAGCCGCTGCCCTGGCTGCCATGGCTGCTGCCATGACTGCTGCCACGACTGCTGCCACGACTGCCCTGACTGGATGACGTCGGCGGATAGTACGGATTGTCCAGGTGGGTGCCCAATGCTGAGCGCCGGAGGGACCTCGCTGGAACCGCTGGTGCTGCAACCTCGTCCTCATCGATAACGGGCATCGGCCGGATGTTGATGAGGGAGGTGCGGCTCCCGGGTGCCATGATTGCCGGTTGGGCGGTCAGTCAGATTACCCCTTTCCCCATGGGCACAGCTTGGTGTAGAGGCAAGGGAGAAAGAGGCATTGGGCCAGGCGTTTTGATTCGTCTTCGTCTTCCTCTTTTTCTTGTCCAAACTCTCCCTCAGGGCCCCATCCGCAGCTTGCCGACTACGGTTAATGGGTATATGTGTATATATGACGGCACTCAGGTCCGTCCCTAGCGTGGCGCCACGCCCCGACTAGCAGAAACGAAGGCAGGGGACAAAGGAGAAATGAACAAAGAAGTATGTCAGTTGCCGCTATGACGCTGGTCGCGCCACCACTGAACGGTAGGTGCTAGAAGAAGCCAAGCGGTTCTTTTTGGACTAGGCCGCTAGCCCTGACTACTAAAATGACAATCGAATATTAGTTCGTATTTAGTACACGACAATGACCGACGTAATTGTACCCACATCCTCTTTGATATCATCATCATCATCATCATCATACTAGTATGTGCTGAGATTGTTGAGTCTCTAGAGAAACGGGCCTGTCAGTGAACGACAATGAGCACAGGCGTGCGGGACGGAGGGGGAGCTGAATGCTGATGATAGGATGAGGCTTGATTGGCTCGATTAGCTATTCGAGTCTGGCGCCAACAGTCCAGGCCAAAGAGCTAAACCCAAGTAGACTTTTGGCTTGCCATGCTCGAGATTGCTCCCACGAACTATTGGATCAGCCAATGTCGATCGCACTAGGGCTTGGTTCGGGAGCGCCCCATCCCGAGCCAGAAAATCCCAGAATGCAAAGAGACTGCACTGAGTCCTGCAAGTTGCAACGAGTCCTGCAACGAGTCTTGCCAAGAAAGAGACTTGCATGGAGACTTGCGAAAAGACTGCAAAATCTGCAAAGCCCGCAAAATCGCACATCTTTTCCACTTTTCGAATCTTCACGCGTCCACACATCCGAGGCACCCCGCATTTTTGGGGTTGTCACGACTCTCGAGTCGACGATTTCTGGCCTTCCGATAAGCCTGCTTTCTTGCTGACGTGCTCGGCCGCGGAATACGGCGGAGGAGCTAAGACATCGCCACCGTCCACCCAGACTTTGGCCAGCTCCGCCTCGACCTCTGCTTGTCGCTTCTTCCACTCCTCTACCTGTGATAGCCGCTCCCGGAGGTCTGCGAGTTCCTTCTCCACATTCATCTTTTCCCTCTCAGTGCCGATACGGTCGAAGCTCCACATGTCCCCATTCTCGCCCAGCCCCAGGGCGAGGTTGAAGGTGTGATACTTCTTGAGGGAGGCTCTTGTAGAGATGGTGATCAAAGCTAAAGTGGGTAAGGGGAACGAGTAAACGTGAGGACGAGATTGTCAGCAGGCAGGGAGGGACTCTGAGTGATGCGGCCACCACAACAAGAAAGAAGGAATAAGGATAAGAAAAGGCCAGCAACTTACTAATCCCTCTCTCCTTGCATGTCTCGTAGAGTAGCCCCTCGACATCGCTAGACACTGCGCTTGTCCCTTCGTCGATGAAGGCGTACTGGGGCTCATGGTAGAGAAGCCGAGCGATGCCCACCCGCTGCTTCTCGCCGCCACTCAGAACGTCTTTCCACTCCTTCCTAGTGTCCCAGCCGCCCTCGCGATTGGGCAGGTAGCCGAGACGCGCCTCGTCCAGGACGCGCTTGAGGTCCGCCTCGCTCTTCCGCTTGTAGCGCATGTCGGCCTCACCGTCGGGGTAGATCACCTGGTCCCGCAGCGTCCCGATGCTGAGGTACGGCCTCTGTGGGAGGAACATGATACCGTCCTCACCGCTTGACTTGGGCCGACTGACCAGGCCACGGTAAACGGGCCACAAACCTGCCAAAATCCTCGCCACGGCGCTTTTGCCGACGCCATTGGGTCCAGATATCTGAATGTGAGAGAAAGTGTTTCAGTTAAGAGGTTTCTAGGCTCTGTGGCATCCTTGCTGCGACTTGAACTTCGTCTCGGGGCCCACAATCATCTTTCATCAAGATCGACAACCCGTCAAGGCACTTACTAGTAGATGCTCTCCCCGCCTCACAATCAGTGACAGTGACTCGATCAACTCCTCACCCCCTTGGGGCCAGAGAGCCGGAGCGACCACGGGCACGTTCTCCAAGCGCACGCCATCGAAACCTTTCTGCATCGTGCCCTGCACATCCGAGAGCGAGTACAGCTCGCTGTGTCGGCCCCTGGGGTAGTAAGCCCCGGCGTGCACGCGGTGCAGCGTCGAGATCAGAGTGTACACCCTGCTCGTGTAGCCTGCCAGCTCCGAGAGATCCTTGATGGAGTACATCATCCTCCCGCCGGCGTCAGCGAGCGAGAGCATGAGCCGCTTGTTCGTGATGAACTCCTTCATACGCCCGCGCTCCCGACCGCCGTCCTCGCCGCTCCCAGTGAGCTCTGCGGCGCCGCCGAGGCCTCCCCACTGAGGCAGGAACACGGGCAGGGAGGAGAGCAGGTATCCGTATGCGCTCCAGCTGTACTTTAGAATGAAATCTTCCAGGATGTTGTATCGGATCTTGAGCATGTAGATCCCTTCCATCCAGTTCTTGAGCGACCTGAACTCTCGGTTTAGGAAGTGCTTCTCCATGTCCGCTCCCCCATAGAAGGCAACCTCTTCGGCATTAGCAATGAGCCGGGCATGCAGGGTTCGGAAATCGCCTTCTTTCCGTCCCTCAACTGCCTTGAGCTTGCCAAAGGGGGG
The DNA here is from genome assembly GCA_003049395.1 of Pseudohalonectria lignicola. Lineage (NCBI taxonomy): Eukaryota > Fungi > Ascomycota > Sordariomycetes > Magnaporthales > Ophioceraceae > Pseudohalonectria > Pseudohalonectria lignicola. The sequence goes on from PYSP01000399.1 coordinate 15,822, forward strand.
AGACAGCTTCCTCAAGATGGTCGCGGTCAAGAAATAGTTGCTCAGTAGGCCCGTCAGGGCCACAGGGCCAAGCGACCGGTAGAGCTGGTAGTTGAAGACGCACAGGTCGACGAATGGTTTGCCGAGCGACGAGTACAGGTTCGCCGCGGCGGCACAAAACAGCGTCAGGTCCTGTGTGATGAACTGATCCGCGCTATTACCAACGCCTCCGTCCAGGTTTGGCAGCTTGTAGTAGTTGAGGTTATCGTTGAGGTAGAGGTCGTGGATGTAGCGGGTGAGCCTGGTCCGGAAGGCAATCGAGACCTTGGACTCGAGGAATTTGATCATTGCGTTTGTGTACGAGGCGAAGCCACCAAGTCCGCACCACTGTTTATGACATGTTAGCAGGGCCCATTGTTGATAGGAAGGAAGTAAATGGTAACTAAAGGGTAGGTAGATAGACAGGACGATGACGGCGTATCGAACCTTTACAATGCCCCACAAGAACAGCTTCCCATTACCGGCGACCAAGTCCCGCACAATCTCACCATCGAGCCGTGCGACCACCAGCGACAAATATGTCCGAAGCATCAAAAACACGCCGTGGCTCACGAGCAGGCCGGCCTCCTTGCTCGACCAGCGAGGGATCATGATGCTCATCAGGCTCAGAAACTGGTGCAGGAAGGCCAGATTCAGTCCGGGCTTCGTCTGCGTTGCGGGCACAGTGCCGTCACTGAGGCCCGACACGCGGGGAGGGTTGAGAAATAGGCGCCGGTGAGCCTCGAACGTGAGCGGCTTGGTCCCGTTGATGACCACCTTGGAGGTGCCGTCCTTGTAGGGGACATATATCGTTCGCGACCCATCCTTGTTAGACAGCCACGAGTTCGTTCTCACTAGCTTTTGGCCCTGCTCTTTCTCGAGGCTCCGACGCCTCCACCACCTACGGCTCCCCTCGGCGGCGAGTATTATTGAGGTAGCGAGCGTGAGGGTCGCAAGTAGGCGGGCCGTCTGGTTCGTCTTCTGTAGCCTCGTGCGGATCAGGTTCGAATACTTCTCAATGAAAGTGGCAATGGCCTCCTCGGCCGCCGTAAGGCGGAGGGTTGATTGCGCGGCCATCCCTGGACTCTCAACCGTCCATCTGGGGCCGTGATGGGAAGTTGTTGTGCCGTCCTGAGCTCGATTCACGGTCGGCCTCGAATTCCCGAGCCTCGCGGCTTTGGGGGGTTGATAGACTCCAAGCCTGGCTATATCTATAGGATAGCTAGCGGGTTCAACTCAAATCCTTTAGTTCCTATATAAAAGTTAAAAGGAAGAACTGCGACGTGGCATACGTGCACATCCGGAGTACCGTAAGGTCGGTCGGGTGTAAGAGTTGCGGACGGACCAGAATTGCTGTTCGCGGACATGCTTGCTGCATACCTACCTACCTTGGGTGGGAGGGCCAGCTGTTTTGGCATGTGAGCATGTGACGAAGTCTCATCAGTCAGGTCTCCGGCGCGCATTTCAACATCCATCCGAGGCAAAGGCGACCCACAAAATCCATGGGACCGCCCGATCCCACTCTCTTCGAGGCGAGGCGACTGACATCAAGAAGGCAGTCACATGACTGATTAGTGATATATCCAGACAAGCCAGCGTGATCCAGTTTCTGTCGCGCCGGCTGACAATGTAGCGTGGAGGCTGTTGAAGAGTCCGCCTCCAATCGGTCCTAAATCTTAGACGCCTCCCCCTTTCCGCCATTTCTCCTGATCCGATTAACGAAGCGCTTTCACAGCACAGCTTAACCTTGCATCGGCGCGTCAAAGCAGCACGTTGGCGGCTCAGTGCTGCCGTCTGAGTTCCATAATAGGTGCCGCCTGTGAGTGGACGGCTTTCAATGCCTTGTCACTGTCGTGGGCGGCAAGCAGCCAACCCAGCCCGCCAATCAACGGACTCGCCTGGCTGCATTGAACGGGGGCGACCTTGGCCAAGCAATTCATTTTCCTCTCTGGCTGATTTCCTTCCACCTGCTCCTCCTTTCCACCCGCCCTTTTATTAGTACATTCGACATTGATGCTGTCCTCTGGTCGCTGCAGACATCCATTTACCTGGGTTGTTCTTACTGTGTGTGATTTCCCTTGTTCGCTAGCGAATGGCAATTGCTGTGATACCATCCTAGTTGGCGCGTGCACGTTCATGCTCTCTCGGCTGTAATCCGTACCGCCCAATCCTCCTGTACCTAACCTACTTGCGATCCCTGATTGCTTGATCTCGGTGAATTTTCAGCAAATGTTTGATGGGGTCGAGCTGGCGCTGGACACAACCCAAAACCTGAGCCAGCAGCACCCACCTGAGCCTGCCGGTGCTGTGGAGCAGACCTAGGCGGTTGGTCTGTAACTTACCTACCTACTACATACCGAGTAGTACTTTTCCATACTGCTTACCTATTCGTAGTCCGCACGCAGCAGGTAGGATCTGAAGGTGACATAGCAACACCACTACTCGGTAGGTACCTCCCCTTGTGGGCCGAGTCCGAAATAATCTCTGTCCAGGAGAGACGCTGATGAAGACGGCAATTCAAGAGTCTATCTTATGCTGTATGAGACTGCCTGTGGAGAGTTCATCACCGTTTCCTATTGTTTGGTTCTGGACAATTGTCTCTTGTGCTCTTCTTGCGTCTCTGGAGAGTACCTATGCGTAGGTGGTGCCAAGACTGTACCTCTGGGATACCACCCTGGCCTGGGCCTTGCCCGCCCGGGGAGCGGCGACCAATTCAGCGAGGTAGTGTGCAGAGGCTGGACAAGGTGTGGGCCACGGATTCGATAGAGTCAGTTATTGCAAGACAATGAACGCCTATGGTTATTCGATCAATATTGTTGACTTCTTAGCAGATGCCATCTAGAGGGCGGTGGGACATTTCATTAGGCTGGCTTGGCTGGGTAATCTCGACGGGAAATCCACTCACACTCATCAATCCATCCCCAGAGGCCCAAGGTAGGTTCCCAGGAACCCATCGCCTACCGCCGACAGCCTATCGCCAGTGCCAACGCCCACCCATACCTGACCCTCGCAAGCCTACCATGCCTATCAACCTTTAAAGTCAATCATCTCGCTTGTTTCCAAAGTCTCCCGGACACCCTGCTCGAGCTACTTCCCCATCCATCTCGCGTCGCCGCCGTCACTTCTTGAGCAATACATTCTTTTTGTAGTCGGTTCTAGACTTTTTTTAATATTTTATTTCTGCGATCTATCGTAAAGGAATAGCAAATCGAAGAACCTCGGCTCTCCCACAGTGCTAGCCCCTCCCCTACGCCCCAGTGCCTGCCCTAAGCAGCAATTTCCCAGCCGTCATCCTCGCCGCCCAGTTTCTCTTGCAGGAGACCACCGACGAGGCCGACATATTCACGACACGCGCCGTCTGCTCCGTCTGCTCCGTGCTCACGCTCCGAATTCGCGTCGCTTTTTCGTGTTCCGCGAGGCCGTTTTAGCTCTCAGCTTCCGCTTGAGGGAGGCAGCGAGCACGTTCAGGGGCTAGACTTCTGTTCTAGGCTGATTGGGACCTAGGTAGCCTGCAAGAGGTGAGTGTGTCCTCAGGCGCTCTGCGGGGGATCCTTCGACAGAAAAAGCGCATTGCATGCAACCTGCCTTGCCGTCTATTCTTTGGCGGCTTTCTATTACTCTGGGGCACGCATTTGGAATATCTGTGTCAGACTCCCCTTCAGAAGGCCGATCGGGCTGGACGAGGCAACCAGCCAGTCGCCTGTGGAGGGCCGTGTCCAGAGCGTCATTTGCCGCTGCAGTGTCAATTGCAGATCATCGCAAACTTGATGACAACAACATTATTGAACCAATTTCTCACAGCCTTGTTATTTTTCTAGACCAAACCAGCTCGCCTAATCGAGTCAGGGTAATCACCGCGCTGACACCGGATAGCACCTCTGGACAGATGTCTCGCGGCGTGACAGAGAAATCGCAGTTGGCTGCTGAAGGGTCGAAGCAGAAGGGGCAGCAGACTTCAGACGATGGAACGAGCAACAAGAAGGCCCGAGGGCTCCTGCACGTCCCATCGCGGTCGTCATCGCAACGAATCCAACCATCGCCGACCTCGACGGGTCTGAGCGGTGCGACGGCAAGCGACCCCAGGGATAGCGTGGACGGGAACTCGAAGGAGTCCAAGGGGAGCAGATTTGGTCGTCGACGGAGAGGCAGCGCATCCAGCAACCACTCGGGGATTGCTACCGGGCAGTCCAACACCCCGGCCAACTCTCAGCCGGGCTCGCCCGCCGTAGCCTCGCAGAAGCGGAACAAGGGTGGCGGCCTGCTATCTCTGTTCGGATGCTGCGGCGTGCCGGACAATGCTAATGCCTTGGAGAACGGCGATCACCCCATCCCCAGCCACAAGGTCGAGAAAGTGCCGCCTAGGCCAACGACCGCCAGCCGGAGGACGGCGACGCCTTCGGACCAGGCCACCGCGAGCAAGACGCAACTCTACGAGAAGGAACAGACTCAGCCTGCCCAGAGCACGTCTGACTCGTCGAGGACCAAGCGCGCCTCAGCGTCCACCAACCAGGACCAGTCCACCGTGGGCGAACGTGATAACGAGTCGAAGCAGAACGCGGCGGTTGGTAATGCCACCCCGATCGTGACCGTGGAACCGCCTCATCGACCCGACGCGAATGTTCCGAACCCGGTCGAGGAGTCCCCGACTGCAAAAAACGAGGACGGCGAGGGCGACGTGGAGATGCGAGATGAGGATGCGACCAAGAGCCAGACTCAGCCCGCCAAGCATACTGCGGAGGTCGTCCTCCTGCCCAAAGTACCGCCTCCGCCGCCAGGGCCGATTCCAGGCACCAGCGCTGGGGCAGCGACGACGACCGACGCGTCTGAGGAGGCTGCTGTCGTGCCATCTGCCCCTGAACAACCGGAGCAAAAGTGGCTTCTGCCTCCTATCGAACCACGTTTCAAGGGAAAGAAGTGCCTAGTCCTGGATCTCGACGAGACCCTCGTGCACAGCTCGTTCAAGGTAGGCTTGAAACATCCCCAGCACACACTTCTCGTTTTCTTTCCTCGTACCTCGTCCCTCATAGCGAGACCAAGAGTGCTCACTCATTGTGCACCCACATAGATCCTCCACCAGGCCGACTTCACGATACCCGTGGAGATCGAAGGCAATTACCATAATGTGTACGTGATCAAGCGCCCAGGCGTTGATCAGTTCATGAAAAGAGTTGGTGAGCTCTACGAGGTGGTGGTTTTCACCGCGTCCGTGTCAAAAGTAAGCGTATCTCCATGTTTGCCCTTCGACGGCTATCTTCGGCTCCTCCTGTCTAGTCTCATCTTCGTTTTTGGTCATGGGTTAGACTGACGTGCGATCCTTTGTAGTACGGCGACCCTCTCTTGGACCAGCTCGACATCCACAAAGTCGTCCACCACAGGCTTTTCAGGGAGAGCTGCTACAACCACCAAGGCAATTATGTCAAGGATCTGTCCCAGGTCGGGCGGGACCTAAAGGACACCATCATCATCGACAACTCTCCGACTTCCTATATCTTCCACCCGCAACACGCCGTCCCGATCAGCAGTTGGTTCTCAGACGCCCACGACAACGAACTTCTCGATTTGATACCCGTTCTCGAAGACCTCGCCGGCAGCAATGTGCAGGATGTCAGCCTAGTTCTCGATGTCACTCTTTGACCATCCATCAATAGCGATCCAACCTCCCAGTTCCTGTCGCCACCTCTTTCCTTTGTCTTGCCAGCCAAACACGACACACACACACACACACATATATATATATATATATATACACCCATTTTTGTTTTTCTTTCCCTGTTTCTTTCTCTCTTTCCTCGGCAGATTTCAGAACGTGCCCATCATAGCGGAAAGGCGTTTGGAACCTTTATTGCCGATTGCTGTAGATGCTCTACTGTTTAATATCCTATAAATATTACGGCAGCTGCTGAAGCGATCCGGCGCCTTGGGGCTAAGGCCAACTTTGGATCCCTACCTAGGTAGTTTTCGCAACAAGAGTTCCTTAGGAGAGACGAGTGAGGCCAGGAAGGAACGACCAGGAGTCAAAGTTCCAAAGCGGCCAGCGTTGCGATGAAAGATGGGAGATGGGCTTTTTCTTGCGGGTGGCGGAATGGAACTTCAAAAGGGCAAAAGGGCATGTCCGATCCCTCTCGATTAAATTTGGCTCACACTATTTGCAGCACGGTGACATCCTGGGTGCCTTTCTATCATGCGCTGGGCCTAGGTAGCCCTTCTCAAGCCCACGCAGTTAACTCATTGCGGATGGCGGGAGCCTTTTCTACTTTTTTGTTACGTCGATCTCGGACTCGTCCCAGATCCAATTTACCCCCTGCACACAGCGCCCCATGACAGCACAAAAGGCACACGTACCGCAGTCGCAGAAGAAAAGTCAAGGCACTCTTACGCACGAAAGTCACACATATTCACAACTTGACAACTGCCTTACCTGCCTACCTACCTACCTAAGTTACCCTCCTCCCCAAATTACCTAACTCACCATAACAACTAAGCATGCCGCAGGCAGATCGGTTTGCTGACCTGCAATCTCCGCGTGGGCATAGTTGACAGCACATGCGTTTTGTCCGTGGCATGGTAGATTACATAGTACAGTTCTGAATTTCAACGGAGGATATTAGCGGCCGGCTGTTCTCACATTTTATAGCAAAACTTGATATACATGCTTTCTGGGTTTACTATAGTTTCAGGCCAAAGCGAGTGAGTTCCTTTGACTCCAGTCCTAAGTTTGTTCACTTTTAATGGGCAGGTAGATTCCTAGAAAGGCAGGTAGGTATAGTAACCGTTGCAGTCTACCTATTGTCCCCTTTCTGGTGAGCAGGCTCGGCATACATTGTATCCATGGGTATCCGCAAGAAGTTCCATTCGAGATGCCCAAATTAGGGACGGCGAGCTGGTCCAATCAGTCTGGGAGACCCTAGTTTGACGAAGGTCTAAATTTGTGGGGCTTTCTTACATATCCACATGGTCAGTGCTTCGATTGCGGACCCAACTTCCCAAGGCTGTGGACAGGTGCGTGGGTAAGAAAATCTGGCCTCAATTCAGCGTCAAGGGATTGATTCCTCAGGATCACAGATGAACGACTAGTGACGCTGACACAACGCGACGACAACCCGACCACGCTCCTCATCCTACTTACGAGCCCTCCCTTTTTTTCTTCTTACTCACAACCCTCTATTCTCTCTTTGTCTTTTTTTCTCCCTATCTTCGCCAGTTAATTGTCCAAGATGGTGAGTGCTGTGTTCATAGCGCACGCGAATTTCCCCTAGGTGCAACTGCCCACGACGTCCATCCTCCCTTCTCCCCTCCCGCAGCCATCAATCCAATCACTTTCGCCACTCGAGCGTCTTAAATTCCGTCTTCACGGTCGCCCGAGCTAACAATGGAGTTTCTTCTCGCCGCCAGTCATCCCCGCGAGCCGACTCCCCTGTCAACTCCCAGGCTGCGTCTGCCGGGGCCAGCACTGCCCGCCCGTCCTCGCCGACGCCGCCTGGAGGAGCTCGGACCGCGATCCGCAGGAGGGCGGCAGCCGACCAGAAGGAGAAGATTGCGAATGCCCGACCAAACAGCACCCGTGCCGCCGGCGCGGGCGGGAGCAGCAGCACGATGCTAAGTACGTTGGAACCAAAGAAGTAAAGCGCAGAGGATGGAGTCGGCTAACCGCCAGATGGTATCCAACAGGGCTTTACACGGACGAGTCCCCCGGCCTAAAAGTTGACCCTGTCGTCGTCCTGGTTTTATCTCTTGTGTTCATCTTCAGCGTTGTCGCTCTGCACAGTATGTCGTGTCGTGTCCCCTCTTCCTAGCTTACGTACACTGGGATTCTGTGCCCATTTCCAAGGCGCTCTTAATAACCATGTTTCGTTGCACTCTCGCCAGTCATTGCCAAGATCACCCGGAAATTCTCAAGCTAGGAAATCACATCCACTTCGGCAACATCGAATTCTGGGACTTTGGGGTTTTACGGGGAGTGGAAACTGCAAGAGCCGGTGGGTTCATGGAAGCAGCCCTCAGGCTGGGTCGGCCATGAGGTTTACAGACGAGCCTGTAATGAACTAGGGACCCATGGCTTTAAACACGACGCCGGTGCACTGCAGCTGCGCCGTATGTCTCGTGACCTTCGACATTGGGTTGGCCAGAGGAAAGAAAAGCCGCCTTCGCCGTCGATGAGGTTTGTGTGCGCTCTCGGTTGGTGAGTTTATTTGTACTATACCGCATCAATTTAAAAAAAAGGGATGGCAAATATTAGAGTACCTTCCTTCTTTCTCATAGGGGAGTCATCGTAGCGCGGATATCGGTTTGAGCCATCTCTAAAGCAGGGCACATCTGGATGGAGGCTTGACTGATCTCTGTCCGTCTCGAAGGTTTCTGCAAAGTAAAAGCCCACGCGCTCACCTTACTGCTAGTGGACCGGGTCACAAAGTTCGGCAGTTTCTGCAAAGCTAATGTATAGACTTGGAAGCCCAGTCACCGAGGTGGCAGAGGTCCATCCATCAAAGGAGTTTCTGTGTCAATGGCACAATCACGGTTGGCAGGCGGCTCCAGGCGGCCCCAAGCAATCCTAGCCCATGGGGCTGTCACTGGGCTTAATCCGCAGAAAGGATTGAAGCAAAGGCTCCGACCTTCTGGTAGGACCGTGGATCCTAGGTATCTAGGCAGGTGTCTACCTACCTATCTACCTACCTAGGCATCACAATTCCACGGACGCGTCTGGTAATCCGAATTTGTTCACTTGGACCCATCGGCAAGTTTGCCTCTGTCGCAAAACGGACAAGGCGAAATCCGGCCTATTCCCTACGCGGGCAAGGCGGCCAGCGCAAAAATGCATAACACATGCAACGCTATTATTTTTGAGGCCCTGGCCAGGCTTGCCACAGGAGGAACCAAGCAAGTCTTCCATTGTGGCTGTACCTTGCCCCGTACTCATTTGGTGTGTCAACCACTCCCATTGGATTGATCGGATTTCAGCGCAACCAAATGCGAGCAAACCGCCAACCCCCTTCTTCATTTTGGGGCTCACCCAACCTAGGTACTCCGTACTCATCATCAGGCCGCCAGGCGAGCATTTTGGCTGTAGCCTAGCAAGCCTAGGTAGGTGTGTGGATTGGCTGCATGGTACCCAATACGGGGGCTTTCCATCTCAATCTCATGCGTCATCAAGCCCTGCCAGCAAGCCTAGCAAACCGGCTTCCTCCAGCGTTTCGTCCCCTTGAAAGCAGATGGTTGTTTGTCCTCATAAGGTCTCTCTCATTGAGCTCACATTTGATCGTGTTATATAATGTAGTCCATCTCCCGTCATTACGCTTCAGGGTCACAAGCGGAAGAATCAGTCACCATACCATGCCTACATGCTCAGAATCTCGCAACTCTTGCCGGTGACGATCAACTGGACGCTCGCCCACCAAAAAGAAACATATACCTACTTCGATTCACTACATCTTCCAGTCCATGTAAGCGCACAGAGAAAGTGACGTATCGTAGGTGCAAGCTCACCACCTGCAACAAGCACCACTGACAAACCCCACCATTGGTTGCGCCGGCTCTTGACTTCCATTTCCTATCGTCAACGACCAAGAAACTTAATTCAACGAACCCAGTTGCTCACGAGAGGACTCTTTTTTCTGATTTTCTTTGGTTTCATTGGCTTGATCGGCCTTATCGGCCTCAATATTTCCTTATTCTTCTTCTTTTCGCTCTCTCTTCTCTTTTACCGCTGCGAAGGCGCTGCGAAGGCTGCCCACATTGCCTTCGGCAAGACAACCAGGCTCAAATGAAGACAAGATCTCATAAGCATCAACCATGTCTGATCTAAAAGGCGTCCCGGCGGCAGGATCATCAAGCCGACCGAATCAACCGAACGAAACAAATGAGACACTGTCCTTCATGTCGAGGGCCATTGATGGGTTTGAGGATGACACCGATCTCGGCGCTAACACGGACGCGCCACCTGCCTATGGTGAACATCATGACCAGCTTCATCTTGGTCAGGCCGGTTTCGATGTTGGGGCGGCGGTGACAGGTGGGTTTAGCTTGCTGCTCAGACACAAACACGCAGAGTGCAAACATCTAACATTGCGCATCCTATTTTTTGTTTCTCTTGGCTTGCTTGACCAGGCGATGGGCGAGTAAATATCAACATCCACCAGACGAGCGGGACCTTCGCGGATCTGCTCGCTCCAGCGCTCCGGACACAACTCCTACCGCCGGAGAAGGTCTCGGATGAGCCGCCGCCGCCTTCGTACGTACCCCCAAGCCTGGGCGGTCAGCCGGGCCAGACCCCGCCGCCTCGCCTCAACGTGGTGGTGCAGATCGTGGGCTCCCGGGGCGACGTGCAACCCTTCGTGGCGCTGGGCAAGGTGCTCAAGGAGACGTACGGCCACCGGGTCCGCATCGCCACCCATGCCACGTTTCAGAAGTTTGTTGAGGAGAACGGGCTGGAGTTCTTCAACATTGGCGGCGACCCGGCGGAGCTCATGGCCTTCATGGTCAAGAACCCGGGTCTGATGCCCGGCATCGACGCGCTCAAGAGCGGCGAGATCAAGAAGCGCAGGCAGGGGATCGAGGAGATCCTCCTTGGCTGCTGGCGCTCCTGCGTTGAGGCAGGGAATGGGCTCGGCCCGCCACCGCAGACGCACCGGCCTAACGAGCCGCTGGACGACCGCTATCTCCTGGGGGCTGGGTCGCAGGCCCCATTCGTTGCGGATGCCATCATCGCAAATCCACCCAGCTTTGCCCACATCCACCTGGCTGAGAAGTTAGGGATACCTCTCCAGTAAGTTGGCCGTTTCCCTTCCCCTCCCCCAATGGGTCATCAAGTCAACCGGTTGGTTGTCAAGTGGCTGGCTGGTTGGTTGGTCACCATAGCTACCTAGGGCAGAAAGGCGGCTGACGCCACGGCATACCATGTAACATGTATACTTGACTAACCCAACCCCTAACCTCCTAACTTACACAGCATCCAATTCACCATGCCCTGGAGCCCCACGCGGGCATTCCCCCACCCGCTGGCCAATATCGAGTCAACCAACACGGACGTGGTTATGACCAACTACGTGTCGTACGCACTTGTCGAGATGATGACCTGGCAGGGGCTGGGGGACGTGATCAACAGGTTCAGGGAGAAGGTGCTCAACCTGGAGGCCCTTTCGCTCATTTGGGCACCCGGACTGCTCACCAGGCTGAGAGTCCCCACCACGTACTGCTGGTATGTTGCATCGCACGAGTGTCCTCATCTCTCGTCCATGTCCTTCTTCTCTGCCCCCTTTTACTAACAGCGCTGCTGTGTGACGCTCGCTCACTTGCCAGGTCCCCTGCCTTGATCCCCAAACCAAACGACTGGGGCCGAGAGGTGTCCATTTCTGGCTTCTACTTCTTGGATCTGGCGACGTCGTATACCCCTGAGCCAGACCTGGCCGCCTTCCTCGAGAGCGGCCCTCCGCCCGTCTACATCGGCTTCGGCTCGATCGTGGTCGACGACCCCAACGCTCTGACGAGGATGATATTCGACGCGATAACAATCTCTGGCGTGAGGGCGCTCGTGTCCAAGGGCTGGGGCGACATTGGGGCAGACTCGGTCGGGATCCCGGAGGGCGTGTTCATGCTGGGCAACTGCCCCCACGACTGGCTGTTCCAGCGCGTCTCGTGCGTTGTCCACCATGGCGGCGCGGGGACCACGGCTGCGGGCATCAAAGCCGGCCGGCCCACGGTCGTTGTTCCCTTCTTCGGGGACCAGCCCTTCTGGGGCTCCATGATCGCGCGGGCGGGAGCAGGGCCGGAGCCCGTACCCTACAGCAAGCTCACTGCCGAGATCTTGGCCGCCTCGATCCAGGAAGCCCTGAAGCCCGAGACCCTAGAGAGGGCTGGGGAGCTCGGGCAGAAGATCTCGGAGGAGCAAGGCACGGACATGGGCGGCAAGAGCTTCCACGACTTCCTCGACACGGACAGCCTCAGGTGCTCTCTCATGCCCAGCCGCGCTGCCGCTTGGCGGGTGAGGCGCTCAAATATCAAGCTGAGCCCCATCGCCGCCACGGTGCTCTTGAGGGAGGGTCTCCTCTCCCGGAGCGATCTCAAGCTTTGCCGTGTCAAGGAGTACATCACCGAAGGGCAGCCGTGGGATCCCATCTCGGCCGTCACGTCGGCGCTTGTGGGCGACATCAGCAACCTGACCCTTGCCATCACGGATCTACCCAGAGAGTTGTTCAAGGGAGGATCCAAGAAGAAGGCCAAGGATGAGGACGCGAGCAACGCTGGAACCCCCCTCCCCGCCGAAAACGACTCTCAAGCGGCCCCACCATCCAACGTCGGGACCCCCTCGCTCATCTCGTCCGAGACCCCGCTGGAGTCCGCTCCTGGGCATGGGCCTGGATCCGGGTTCGCATCAGGCTCAGCATCAGGTTCAAGGCCCGACACGCGAGCACCGGAGTCGGATGCCGTCAGCATGGTCTCTAGTCGGCCCGTGGTGACAGTCAGCGCCCCCGAGTCGGACTCGGCAACCACTGGCCTGGCTGACTACGATCCTTCAGGGACTGGAACCCCGGTACCACCTTCTGTTCAGGGTCGGGCGGATGTGAGCCCCCTGAGCTCGCCGCCACCAGAGTACTCACAACCGTCTGGCCGCATGCCGAGGAGCCCCGAGCTCGAGCCGGACTCCCGCAAGGCCTCAAGCAGGTCGCGGAGCCGTTCTCCGTCTGTCGGCTTCGACACTGCGATGGAGACAGGAAAAGGTGTGGTCCGCATCGTGGACGCGGCAATGAAGACGCCCATGAACGTCTGCATGGGTCTGGCCCGCGGCTTCAGGAACGCGCCCAGGCTATACAACGACGAGACCGTCCGTCCTCAGGAGAAGGTCACCGGTCTTGCCTCGGGGCTGAAGCTCAGCGGCAAGGAGTTTGGACTCGGCCTTTACGACGGCATCTCCGGCCTGGTCACTCAACCGATTCAAGGCGCCCAGAAAGATGGCGCAGCTGGAGCACTCAAGGGCTTTGGGAAGGGAATTGGCGGCTTAGTTCTCAAGTCGGCAGCTGGTATGTTCTAGATCGTTTTTGGCCTGTTCTCCGTTTCCTCCTTGGAAGTTGATTATAGACAAGACTCTCACTCCCCCCCTCCCCCCC